>JASDQU010815754.1:8142-19778 GCA_032191745.1 Picea mariana
CCTCTCAGTTGTCCAACAGCTAAATCCAACGATTTTGTTGCCAATGAGACGTGACTTCTAATATGTTCTTCAAAAACAATGGGGTTGGCTAAAAGCCGGATCAGACAAGGTCTGATAAAGAACTAGCCAAAGGTTGGTATCAGAAAAACAAAGCTCTGATACCAAATGAGATGAACAAAGTTTGCTCACACAATAATTATCCAAAATACTTGGAATATAACAAAGTAATCCATATAGGACTGTAAATAATAAATGAATAGATAAGATATAAGATAGATAAGATATAGAAGATGATTACAATTGAGAATGAGGGCTCGTTTATATACCCACGCAGGGGTGCCCTTTACCAATAGTCATGTCCTTTGAGACATGACCTTTCATTATTAATAATTATTATTTACTATTTATTATGTTATGAATATCTATGATATATGTATATTTATGTTCATAACAGTGAACTTGGCCATAAAGTCTTACCAAAATCAAGAAACGTGTCGTAATATAACTCAAATTCCACGTGATAACGACAACAAAAGGTGTCATGAACAATGATGGGTCTAACAAACCATGGTTTTTGTTACACAAATGTATTGATGAAACTTTTAACTTCTTTGTGCTCTTCTTTGAACTTATTGAACAATTATATTTGTGTCATTAGCAATATATGTTTCAGATGTTCTTCATATTGTTTTCGTGCTATTCTTCTTCGCAACACATCCCTTGTATGTGGTGAAACACAAGATTCCGTCAACCAACAATTACATGTCGATTCTTTAACATTTTATACGAGTCTATCTTTGTAGGGTTGTCTAGAAATAACTGTCCAACAAACAAGTTCATCATTTGCATCTATTTGCAATTAGAATTTTCTATGTTTGTACAATGCTTTTATTGAGGTTCCCATCACTTTTGTCATGTTTTGTGTCAAACATATATTTTATATTGCTAGATGAAACAACTGTTGTTTTTATCACTCTACGTGCAACACTGACATCCTTTTTTTGAGATTTTCCAAAAGATTTTAATATGCTAGTTATATTGTCAAAGACATTCTGTTTCACCTTAGTATCTTTTGTCGACTTTTGAATACCCAATAATGTTGTAACTTATTTTAAGTTTATTGACTTTATTAGACAGAGTAAAAGTTGAGCTTGTACTATTACTAATTCATCTTTGAAAAAAGTATTATATATATTCTTAGTTCGATATCTTATATAATGTTTAGCTTTTTTCTTCCCAAATTTGTTAGTATCAACATTTTCTAATATTTCATTATTAATGTTGATAGATTCTCCTGCATATTTCAATTTAAAGTTTATATTAAAAAACAAAACCCGAACATAAATTCACTAAACTATATACAAGTGTTCATCTTGTATTATCTAAATTTATGTACATACTTATAGGTGATTCGACTTCTTCTTCAATTTCGGTTTCAACGAATTCATCGACGTTATGAGACAAATCTATTTATGTTTTTTGAAAAACACCAAATCCGAATTACAATCAATTATATTAAACAATGATTTAAATTTGAATTCTATACTTTCAATATAGATAATACGTGCATGCATACCTAGTTGGACTTCTTCTTGTTGAAAATGTCTATTTACATCATCATCGTTTCTTTCTTCAATATTTTCACGTTCTCGTTTCTTTCTCCAATAATGCTCTTTCCTTTGTTCGTTATGGTGAGTTTCGTCTTGAGTGCGATCAAATTTTCTCTTGCGCAAACTTTTGTTTCCCATAAGTATAGTTATCTGTAAAAGTTTTTTAAAAAAACAACATTTCAGAATAGTCTCAGAAAAACTTCATTGTCACAAAATTAAAAAATAATATCAATAATTTTATGTTCAACAAAGCCTTCACCTTGAAAAAATGTTCAACAAAGCCTTCACTTTGAAAAAATGTTTAACAAAGCCTTCACCTTGAAAAAATGTTCAACAAAGCCTTGAATATATAAATTGTTATTCCAATAAAAACTTGAACTTCAATTTTATTTTATTTTATTATTATTATTATTTATTTTTTTGGCATTCAAAACATCAACCACCTTGTTCAAAACAACTAAAAAGATGATTCAAACCTTTGCTTAGGGGCTCTACAAAACCACTAAACGAGCAAGTGAATTGTGTTAAATTGGTTCAGTCAAAAGTGTATTTATAAGATTTGGCGCCAAGTGAAACGAAATGATGTGTCTCTTCATTTTTCCGGTCGACGGAATTCTCTCACCCACCTTTCGACCAAAAGATTATTTTTTCGGAGGAAAAGATAGGAAACCATTTATTTTTACAGATTCTGTTAGAAAAATATAGTTCGGTCGAAAAAACTTTTTTTCGGCCGAAAGATTCTTTCTACCGAAAACCGACGAATGAGATTGTTTGTAGGAACCTGAGAATTCCCTCTAGCTTACCTGATATTTGGAGGTTGCAGACTCCTACAAATACTCAGAATTTAGATTCGAAATTGATACCAACATTTGCAAAATTGAATCTAGTTTCAATAGATATAATTTTTTTTCATTTTCATTATTTTTATCTAATTTTATTTAATTTTATAAAAAAATCACTGCATAATATTTTCAGGTGACATTATGATTCAGTGTAATGAAATATCCGTATCTCTAAAAATACACAGTGGAAAATTTAGAAAAAATTATATTAAGAATCCCTAAATTGTTCTCTTCAAAAGGGTATTTTTAGATTTTACTTTTAAGTAAAAATTAAGATAGATACAAGGTGGGGGAAAACATGTGTTTAAAATATGCAACTTTTTCATCTTGGTCAACTTAAAAAATTTCTAGAAATTATAATATTCGTCGGTTAGATTCAAAATTATAGTCATAAGAAAATATATCTATGTAGATTGTTGCAGTGTATTTCGTTTGTCAAAAAAAAAGTTTAATAATAGATACATTGTTGGGGGAAAAAATAACTCATTATCATTCCTTTCATTTTTAAGGAAAATATTATTAAACAATTGCCAAATTGGCATATCAAATCTCAATAAAAATAATTTGAAAAATAGTCAGTGGAAACCTAACAAAATTCTTCACAAGTTTTGTTTTTACTGTAAAGTGAAATTCTAAATAAAAAAAATACTTGTGTATACTAGAAGTTGAAGAACTTGTGAAAATATAGTTTTTTTTTTTCTCATAAAACAAACAAAATAGACACCCATCTTCATGATTTTACCGTGGAAAGAAATAAAGTAAATTTAAAGAAACAATCAATACAACTCAAACAACTCTACAATCACAGACATGTTAAATCCTATACTGTAAAGAGAGATTGAAATAATCCCATGACATATTAAATGCGAGGTGTGCACCTAAAATTAAATGTGACCATTACTTGATCATGTTTTGTAAATTGTGTTTTTTGTGACAATCCAAATGAACATCAAATTTGCAAGGGGTAAAAATCTTGAAAAAGTGTTAGTTGAACCAACAATGGTTGCCACCCTTATCATTAGCACATCCAAGCATTTTGTCACATGGTACACTGCTTAATATATTTTCTTTCTATTTTGATTATTAGGTAAATAACACTTTAACATATGGAAATTTATGAATCGAAGGCCTCATATTATAGATTCTTATTCTAGAAAACTTTCGACCTACCAAGAGGAAGGCCTATAAAGTATGTTCCAAAAAAAGATGACAAATAAGACCGCCAAGATGTAGGGGAGTAGAGAGATGTATACTCAGTGAAAGAAGTTGAAAAAGGTGACCATCTAGACAGTAACTCACACCCTATCGTTCATGTTGGCAATGATGTTATCAATGATGATATCGACGATGGTGTTATCATTGATGGTATTGATGATGATGTTTCTATACCAAATCCTCTCAATGATCTTAATCTCAATGAATTAGATATTGAATTGGATGAAGATCCATTTGTATTGGATAGGTAATAAAATGAATTTCAATTGGGGACCTCATTTTGAAGTATAATTTATTAAATTTTAACCCAATCCATTATTGGATTGGGGGAGTTGTTGCTTTTCCTTTTTTTCTTAGCAATTTATGCTTCTTGTTTTTGGAATTAGCATTGATCCTTATTATTTGTTTTTTCAACTATTCCACAACATTTCACTATATTTAAAATTTTCTTTATACAAATGAAAATATTTTAATTTATCAATGCATTAAGTTATAAATTGTTTTCATCGTCTTGTCTTCTCTTTCATGACTCTTTCATGCATCATGTATGGAAAATGCAATCCATACAATGAAACACAATAGATAAATATTTGCAATAACCCACAACAGATATTAGTACTATGAACCATTTGTTTAGATACAATTAAATTGAACATATATTAGTACTATGACCATATATTAATACTTACTCTTCCTTGCTCCCATGTCTTCCTTTATTGATCGACTTTATTTGTATTGCACAACTTTTCTGTTTCTAACAAAAACCATAGAACATTTTGTATAAGATAGTTTTACTACTTCATCTTTTGCTTGAAATTAAATGTCTAAATTTATTCGTTGGCCTCCTCGAAAGTTTTCTAGAATAAGAACCTCGAATATGAGGCCTTCGATTCATAAATTTCCATATGGTAAAGTGTTATTTACCTAATAATCAAAATAGAAAGAAAATATATTAAGCAGTGTACTGTGTGACAAAATACTCAGATGTGCTAATGATAAGGGTGGCAACCATTGTTGGTTTAACTGACTATACATGAAATACTGACAATTTGTTGGCAGTATGCAAGATGAAGCCTTGCAGGAAAATGGTATGCAGTTTGGTGCTTGTGGAAAACCGCAAGGAAGGTTGCAATCCTAATATGGCAACAACCAAGAACAATTATGAAATATAATTTCATGTTTTGGGGAAAACGTTTAATTCCCTTTTGAACTAAGTTGGAGTTCCTAAATGTCCCCTCGTTAGGACAAGCAAACTACACCCCAAGATAGCAGGACCCCACTCCATAATCAAAATGGACCCAGCTGAAAGAAACTTTCGATCGATGACTGAGGTGAAGGCAGTCGAGGCGGCACCTCTGTCTGTCTGGCAAGGAGGTAAAGGGAGGTTTGATTTTTATGAGGAGCTGCAATCTAGATTTTGGTTGAATGCAAGTTATTATTAAGTTGAGCGAGAGATATAACAGTAGAAACAACATCATGCTACAAAACATAGGTAGAGGGCGAACCAGATGCAAAAGTACCTTGAGAATCATAGTTTACCCGAGTTCAAATATGGTAAAAGTGTGTCCACGACTGTTGCTCCCATCTCAAACCAAAGATTTTTTTTTGAACATAGATCTGAAGTCTTAGCAGTCCATATTGCTGACATGTTTAACTACATGGTGACACATGTCTTTCCACCTTCTTGGACCTCCCATATAATCCATCACATCTTCAATACTAAAGGTTCAGGGAATATGGTTGTAAAGAAAGCAAATGATTCAGATCCGGAAGAGGCATGGATCCTTACTTTCCATGGGCTTGGCTGGAGATGTTCTTTGCCAGAATAAACCGAGGGTCTCCATGGGGTGCTCCCCTGCCTCGTCTCCTCCTACATCCATTTCTTCCCCGTCTTTCCGGGTTTTAACGCTAACTATTCATATATTGAGGGAATTTGTGTACCTCTCCCCAGCCAGATGGAAATTTCGAGCGTGGTCAAGCAAGTGGTTGGTTTGGAAGCCTCCTAGTTCATGGAAGGTCTGCACACAGTTGGTGGTCTTCTAATAAAAGATAAGTACCACTTTTATGTTCATTTACATTATGTGTAATGGTACATATGTTGTAATTGATGAGTATTGCCTGTGTATGTTGTATACACTGCATGTGTAGGCTTATTGTTATTTCCGCATTAATAGGTTATATATATGTAGAATAGACATTCTATGTTTATATGGATGTGTATGTTTTTCCGCAAGTATCTCTGTGTGGCATAGCTCAGTAGGTTATGGCTAGGTATGCCAAAATTGGTTACAAAATGGTATCAGAGCTAAGTGAAGCATCCCAGGAAGTGGCGTTGCCCGACCTGTTGGTGGCTAGGGACATTAAAGAATTTTACCCCTTGCAAATTCGATGTCCATTTGGATTATCACAAAAAAACACAATTTACAAAACATGATCAAGTAATGTTACCAACATTTAATTTTAGGTGCACACCCCACGTTTAATTTGTCATGGACTTATTTTAATCTCTCTTTACAGTGTAGAATTTGTTGTTTGTGATTGTAGAGTTGCTAGATTTGTTGTTTGTGATTGTAGAGTTGCTAGATCAACTTTATGAAAATATTTCCGAGTAGTTTCATTATTGCTTCTAACAACCTATTTTCTGAAAAAATGATAAACCCTTTTCAATATAATTGAAACAATTATATGTTATAAGACTTGCATAAAACATATAGTACATTATTGAAAACCATGCCCATGTTGGAAACTCACTATTACTAGAGAAAGAAATATGAAATATCAGACCAAAAAATATGAAATGCCATAAGACATAACTGTAGGGAGTCGAGGAGACCTTGTACTACGAATCCAAAGCTCACCTAAATGTTTTATATGTATCATATCTTTAATAAAATGTGCAATTCAAGCTTATTCTATTCAGCGTTCCAACAGTAGTACCTTGATTCTTAGGGCTGATTTGACTAGGCCTGATTTGATATATGGTAGTTGTCCATAGCATCTGAACTCCATGTGTACAAAAACGCCTCATTCTTCCACTCTGCCTGCCATCTGCGCATTACCCTATCGTGGACACATTACTCTGTCGTGTGTAGCCGTTAGGATTTCTTCCATCACCATCCGCGGGCACATTCTCTCTGCCCTCTGTTTGCCTGCCATCTGCGTGCTCTCTGCTGTTCACAGGTATTAGGGTTCCTTGCAAGGCGCTCTCTCCTTCTTTGTTATCCCTCAGAATATCCCTCTGGTCCCTTTTGGTCCATTTCCGCTCCTACTTCTGCAGAACTGAGCCAACCCTAATCGCGAGCGTGACAGTGGCTTGCATACATGAGATTACTCCAGTGAAAGAAACTCGAAACCCTTGGCTCTGTTTATGAGACTTCGCGCAGATTCACGGTTGGGCACACCCAAAAAAAGGTATAGACATGAGTAGTCGACGTGTGAACGGTGCTTACTCGACGGGTGTGATACCATTTTGCATCAGCTCCACGAGGCACGCACACGAGGTGAAATAAATACGCGTGGAGACAAGCGATCGAAATGGCAAAGATTTCACGACGAAGTGGCGGAAATAAATACGCGTGGAGACAAGCGATCGAAATGGCATACCAGAACGTATTGCATAGGGAGTAAGCTAATTTTTCGGGAGCAAACAGATACGTTTTCAAGGTAAAAAAATAGACCTGTTTTCAAGGTAAAAAATGGGTTTGAATCTAGTTAGATTTTTATGTTATTTTTGAGTTTTGCATGGATCAAAGTTTCAATTTCAGAACCTTACTTAGGGTTTTTGTCTCATTTTAAACCAATCTAGATACTCAGAAAATCGATCAAAATTTTAGATTAAATGAAAATTAAAACTACACATTGAAAAAACCTATCACAAAAATAACTCGGGAGAAAAGATTGCTCGAGTTATCCCACTCAGTGAGATTTTGAATTTGTATAGCACGCCCATGGATGGTATGCTTGCAATTTTCTTCTTTACTAAAGGGATTTATGCCGACCTAAGTTGGGAACCCTATTGCTGGAGGCCCTCCTGCATATCTTGGAGCGTTTTCACTGTAACGCTCTCAAAGGAACTCGATAGATCTTGATGCATATATGATCCATTTTTTTAAGAACATTGTATGAACATCAAAAGAAAAGCGACGCGGCCTAAGTGTATTTTTTGACTGTATGTGGCGCGTCTCCACTAAGCATTTGCGCGTAGCTCTTTCATCTCAGTGGTTCTGAGGCCCTATCTCCAATCTAGGAAAATACATCGACTATTTTGTTGAAGCGCACTAGGTTTCCAATACATTGGGGTTTGAAAACTCCACTTACGGAGGAGAAACATTCATCTCAAGTTACTCGAGCAAAGGATTCAATCGCAGAAGTTGTCCTTGCACCTTCATAAGGAATTGGACTCCTTTCCATCTCAGCTGACATCTTTCTTCCCCTGCCTCATTCTTCGATAGGGGTTACAATACTAAGTAACTACTTCAAGCTTTTGGCCATACTCTCATTAGTCTACCTATGGTCAGAGATTCAAATACAACCATGAGGTATTTTGGAGAGAAGGTGTTTGATTTTTGTGCATGGAGGTAACTGGTATCAATCAATTCAACGATGAATTCGATGATTTAAGTGGGTTGGTGTGTGTTGGGGTTGGTGCTCCAATGTACTTTGTTGGTCTCTCTTGGAACTTGCTATGACCCTTCACAACAACTTTCTGGTTAGTCTCCTCCTCTAGTATATTCTTTGCATGGTTAACCTCCTCCTCTAGTATATTTTTTACGCAAAATGCCTCTGGACCATTAGTCTTTATCATCATATGGTGATGGCTTTCAAGGTTCTCCTTTACTGCGTGACTAGAGGAGGTCTTCAAAGCCCATGAGACAAGCTACATCATTAGCAGTAGCAATGACAACACACAATAGCAGTGACAACACACTTAAGCATTGTAAGTTTACTTCTATGTTTTTTAAATCAAGTTGAATTTCTTGTAAACGGGTGCATTTTTGGTAGAAGCCAACACCCTTCATTTGTCGAGTCTATATAGTTGAGTTTTCATTGAGTCTAATTGTTAAAGGGTGGAGTTGCAAGAAACCCTTAAGGTCTAAGTCAGTCTCTGAGCTATGACTCGAGTTGAGGAACTATTATATTTATTGAACACTCTAATCCTCTCAAGTTGAAGAACTATTAGATTTATTGAACACTCTAATCCTCTCTTTCGTGGACAATACAATCACCATTGACAAAACTAATTTTCATTCTATTGTAACCTGCTTGCAAGTTTCACAAGCAAAATCAACATTACTTCAAAATCAAACTAGACTTCTTCATGATGCACTTGAGCGACATAATCTATGACAACATTTTGAACCCGTCCTTGTTTAAAACCCTCTTTTCAAAGATGAAAAAGATGATGAGGTTGATTTAGACCAACAATCAACACAAGAGCAACTCAGTGAGACAACCCTAGATTCAAGTACAAATGACGTTCAACTTTCTCTTTCCAAGAGCTTGATCATCAGACCTTGGAAATAAATAAAAAATAACAAGCACACAACCGATATCAGATATGAAAAGGATGTCACCTTTCATAATCTGGATTATACCAAACCGATCCAGTTCCAGAGTGTTGGACTGCTGCAAGAAAGTTCACATTCACCTGCTCTAGTTCAAGAGCAAATTTTGATATGCCAACATTGTCAACGAGTTGGCCACATGGAGGATCAATGCTTTGATCTTCATTCTTGCTAGCATTGTGGAAAAAAAAATCACCATTCAGATAGATGTTTTAATAGTAAGAAATGTGCAAGANGACAACCCTAGATTCAAGTACAAATGACGTTCAACTTTCTCTTTCCAAGAGCTTGATCATCAGACCTTGGAAATAAATAAAAAATAACAAGCACACAACCGATATCAGATATGAAAAGGATGTCACCTTTCATAATCTGGATTATACCAAACTGATCCAGTTCCAGAGTGTTGGACTGCTGCAAGAAAGTTCACATTCACCTGCTCTAGTTCAAGAGCAAATTCTGATATGCCAACATTGTCAACGAGTTGGCCACATGGAGGATCAATGCTTTGATCTTCATCTTTGCTAGCATTGTGGAAAAAAAAATCACCATTCAGATAGATGTTTTAATAGTAAGAAATATGCAAGAGTAAATAACCACTATGGGTGGATGTCTTCTTGGCTATGGTTATCAATAGTCAAGAAGATATGTCAATCAAACTGACGAATTCACTTTCGAGTATTGACACATCTTGCAATGGACAAATTTTCATCTTCTCACCTTGTTCCTAACAGGGTGGAACAACATTTGCGATTGACAGTGAAGATTCCAGTTTCGAAGCCTATCAATCGAGCAATGACAAGCGAGTGTGATTGGTTTGTGGTTTTTCTTAAACCACCACTTAGTAGAAGACTTTCAGCTTCTGCTAGACAATGGTTTGTGGTTTCCCTTAAACCTCCACTTGGTAGAAGAATTTCAACGTCTCCTACATTACAATTTATGGTAATCTTTAAACTAACATTTGAGAGCACTTCCAATTAGCATAAGACATCAACTTCAACTTCTAGCTAACTTAGGAAATGTTCCGAGAACCATTGATCCTAGAGCAGGGTTCCAGAGTTTGTGGTCTTTCTTAAACCACCATCACCATTCGGTTTATGGTCATCCCCAAACCACCAGATTCAGAGAGCACATTCAACCATCAACAACTGAACACTTTTATATTTCAACTGCCCACTTTCAGATATTAGCTCTCTTCTTGGACTCATACACACCCCTTCGGATTAAGGGGGGAAATGTTGGAAACGTAATCCGTTTAGGGTTACTAGATAAAGGAATATGAAATTTCATAAGAAGTAACTGTTGTGGGGAGTCCAAGAGACCTTGGACTACGAATCCAAAGTTCATCTGAATGTATATATATGTGTATCATATCTGTAATAAAATGTGCAATTCACGCTTATTCTATTTAACATTCCAACAACCCACAAGGCCTCATCAATTCCCCATGCCCTACCCAATTACCTTACATCAATCAAGACGCCTCAAGGCATCATGAGCTCAACTCTCTTCACAAACATCATCTTCAAGTCCAACAAACACTTAAGATCATCATAAAGCTCTTTTATGCTTGAAAATATATCATGTAATCCACCAATGTATTATCATGATGATAACTCTCTTTATTGTCCTTTCTCACTCTGGCCATCGTTTGTCTAAACTCTCTACTTCACAACTTACATGTATTGTATACAATACATAATCCTATGCTTCACAACTTACATGTCTTGTATCCAATACATAATCAATATAAGTATTATAAGGTACCTAGCAATATTGCAATTCATGGCCATTTTCACTAAACAATGGAAAATCAAGCAATGTGGCTCCTATAAACTATACAACAAATGCTACAAACACTCTCATTCAAACATAAAGGTTATAAGAAGATACGTAATAGCGTAGTCCATAAGCACACTTGGCTATAGGTCAACCAGTGTAACCAAACTAATCATCAATGAACGCTTGCAATGCACCCACCAATCTGTGTTAGTAAAAAAACCAATCTCAACAATCAAGACAATATTCTAAGTGTTATCACTCCAAGAAACCCTTTGTGGTTGTAGACCAAAGGTGATTGGTAACTTAAGAAATGAATGTTTTTGTATTTTATGAATGTGGATCAATGGGACAACTCAATATAGCTTATGGCATTCAAACATGAAAATGATAAACAAATAGACAATGCTCTCAAAGATTGATTAATTAGCAGATAGATTTAAAGTGGGTGAAGAACAGATTGTAACTAAACCAGTACAATGTAGGGTCTAAGAGACAATCAAAAGAATTATTATCAGGCTATGAGCTAAACAATGGGATGACAACCATTCAAAGATTGACAACACAGATAATAATGCAGAAGAAAGATGGAAAACTGACAATCAAAATTGAAAGGAACCTGTGAT
>JASDQU010815755.1:6936-36456 GCA_032191745.1 Picea mariana
TATTATCCACCATTAATTTAATACTTTATTAATTAATGAATTAATTAATAATTAAATCAATCATTAACCCTCATGAACCACTATTTAATAATAATCTCTTAGAAATGTTATTTTAAGACATAAATACAGTTTAGCTAATCTTTTAGGATTATTATTAAATTAATTATACTTAATAATCAAGGGTCGTTACATATCTTCATCTTTATGTTATCCTTCTTTGTTTGCATCTTATAATACTTGTCTTGAGGCTATCCATCATTTCTATGCCCTTTGTCTTGTGGGTTGGGGCTGCCCTTGATCTGCTTCTGCTGTGAACTTTTCCTAGACCCAAACTGCCAGATTTTTTGTTTTATCTTCTACTTGATTTTGAGAGCATATCGATAGGATGTGCCCAAGGACGAGATATCCAGAAACTCCAGTTTTATCTGTATTTATCTATACATACTGCCCTGGTACTTGAGAAACAAATGTATCTCATAATATGTCATACCCATATTTGTGTGCAAGGTATGGAATATATTTGTGAACTTTGGAATTGTTTGGTCCCTTTCATGCTGCAGTGTGGTCCATCTTGTATACAAGTCATCATAACTTCCAATAAGGTAGTATTGTTCCTTAATAACATCCCAAAAGGACTCCCAGGTGAGTGTGACTATAAATAATGAGGTTTCCTTTGTTTCCCTTTTCTCACAGAAAGTCTCCCACCAATATTTGACATGGGAGACAACTTTGAGGAGTGAAAATGTAATCTTTTCTCTATTGGAAAAGTTATGGACAGAAAAATACCCTTCTAGCAAATTCAACCATTTTTCTACAACATATCCATCTATTTGAAATTAAAATATAGGAATATCAAAGTTTGCTTTTACCTTTAAGGGGGTGGTACCTCTTCTCGAGGAAGATGCATCACCTATTGGCAGTCGTCTAAGGGTTTGTGCAAAACTATCCATCATCTCATTCCATTGTTGCGCGAGGGATTCCTCGAGTAACAATTTTAAATGATATCATGTCCCATCATCTTTATTTTCTCCGTCCATGGAAGGTCACCTGGGCATGCGACATCTCTTGTCCTCTAGATAAAAAATATCCAGAACCAACTCTTTGTACCTTGATCTCGTAGAGGACATGCACTAAGAACAACAAGGAGCAAACCACTTTGATACCATTGATTCGGATTTTAAGAGAAGAACAAAATGAATACATATATATATTGTTAACACAGGGATACAATGAAAAATAATAGAGATACAGTAAAAATCGACTTCTATTCAATAAATAAATATGTTGAAACTGTAAAATGCAGACTAAAACAAGCTTGCTAAAATGATGGTGGCTTATCTCTAAGAAGAGATGTGAGGGTTGTGCTCATTCGCAAGAAGATGATTACAATGAGGCTCCAAAGGAATTTTTACATCAAATATGAATTCCAAAACCATAGACATCCAAAAACCTAACCCTAGGAGATGAAGCACCAAAATTCATGTGGGCCCCATTGGGGTAAGTTGGTACATCAACTTTCCGGGGTCATAACTTTTGCATACAATCTTCGTTTTAGGCACACGATAGCCCATTGGAAAGGTGGAAAGGTATGTTTGAAGACTACACATTATACTGTCACGCTTGAATTTGTTGATAGTTTGACTATGGAAGTCCCAGAAAATGTTGTTTAGGGCCTCAAAATGGCCCCAGAAGATCAAGACCCAAAAAGCTAGGAAAATAATTGCTAAAATGAAAACTGCATGTTAGCCAGTTGGAATAGGTGGTTGGCCACCAGTATCTACCTGGATCATTATTACATGTAAAATATATTATTCTACCTACATGAGGGGTTAGGGAGGTTAGGCCCGTAACATAACCTCCCCCTTGAAGAACCTTGTCCTCAAGGCTTGAGATGAAGAAATTGTTGTAGAATGGTGATTGGCTTCCAAGTGGATTCCAAGTGGCATCTTGTGGATTTGTATCTTTCCAATGGACTAACATATCCTTGATGGTGCATTGAGGGAGGTGATGCTCATTTTGGTCCAAGAATACTTGTAGCTGAAACCAAATGAAACCTTCTTCATCCAACTCAAGGAAACTAGTTTGAGTTTGAAACTTAATTCCAATCACCTTATTTAAGAAGAAGATATGAAAAAAAACATGGAGCTTAGAATGACTGGGAAGAGCTAACTAGTAGGCCATCGATCCCACTTGCATGAGAACTGTAAGGACTATAAAATTTTTGAGAAAGTTTCCAATAGTGTTCATCTTTGAGTGAATTATATGCTTATAAGGTTGCAGTTGAAGAAACAATTTGTCCCCTTCAACAAATTGACATTCAGAACGAACTTGATCTTCTTGTTGCTTCATTCAATTCTGAGCCATGACCAAATTTTCTTTGAGGGCATGATGAATATCCCTCTCAGACTATAATATTTGTGTCAACCTATTGAACCTTCAAAACACCTGACATGTATGAGAGAACTGACGGTGGATTTTGGCCATATACTTCTTCAAAAGGATTCATGCGAGTAGTTGTATGGTAATATGTGTTGTACCACCATTCAGCTAGGGTTAACCATCGAGCCCACTGATTTTTCCTCTCAGATGAAAAAAACCTCAAATATGTTTCCAAACACTTGTTGACAACTTCAATTTGGCCATTCGTCTGTGGATGATATGCCATGCTGAGATGCAATTGGGTGTCGTGTAGCTTGAACAATTATTGCCAAAATTTGTTGGTTAAAGTGGGATCTCTGTTAGAGAAAATATAATGAGGCATGCCATGAATCTTGGAGATATTATCCATGAATATTTGAGCCACTTTTGATGTGGTGAATGGTTGTTAAAGAGTACATAAATGAGCATATTTGGAAACACAATTGACGAACACCATGATGATTGAATTATTGCCCGATTTAGGTAAGCCAACAATGAAATCCATAGAAATATCTCTCTAAATAGAATGGAGGATTGGAATAGGTTGGAGTGTGCCCAGATCTTTGACTATTTCTCCTTTGTGGCATTGAAATACCTCACATTTAGTCACAAAGGTGTGAATGTCCTATTTCATACGATCCCATAAAAAAAAAATTTGACTCATTCATAGGCTTTGGTAAACCTTGAATGATCAGTTGTGGGTGAATCATGAAGCTCAGAAAGAATCGTGGATCTAATTTGCGACTATTTTCTTAAATAAAAACAACATTTGTAGTGAATCTCTTCATTGTGCCAAGAGTACATTGGAGAAGTTGGAGAATTGTGGTGGATCATGCTATAAATTTTGGGGTCTTGTAGCCATTCTTGATGAACATCTTGGAGCCAATATGGTACAATGAAGGAGAGGGAGAAAAGGGATAGTTCTTCTTCATAGTTCTTGTAAAGAGAGTCATCAATTACATTTTCCTCTACCTTCTTGTAAATGATCTCATAATCATAGACAAATATCCTGGTCACCCATTTTTGTTGCTCTGGGGATGAAATTTATTGTTTCAAAAAATAATTTAGACTTTGATGACAAGGTTTAATTTGGAAGCATTGTCCCAATAGATAAGGACGCTAGAGATCCAAAGCATGTAGAATAGATAGCATTTCATTTTCATAAATGTATTGGCCCAAATGCCTCTCTGAAAGTTGTTTGGTAGTGAAGGCCAAAGACCTTCCATATTGCATGAGGACGACCTCAATTCCTTTTCTGGAAGCATCACATTATAGTATGAAATTATTTGTGAAGTATAAAAGTGCTAGGAAAAGGGTTGAGAAAATAATGTATTTCAAGGCTTGGAATGAGTGATCAACAATGAGAGTCCAAGTGAAATCATTCTTTTTAAAGAGAGAAGTGAGAGGAGTTGCAATTTTTCCATAATTTCGAACAAACTTTCGATAATAACTAGTTAAACCTAGAAAACCACACAAACTCTTAAGATTTTTAGGGAGAGGCCAATCTTGTATAGCTTTAATTTTCTTAGGATCCACCCATACACCATCCTTGCCGACAATATGACCCAGGTACTCCAATTCTGAGGCTCGAAAGACACATTTAGATTGTTTGACTAAAATTTGGTGCTTAGAGAGTAGATGGAGAACTTGATCCACATGGGAGAGATGAGATGTCCAAGTTTTACTATAGATGCGAATATCATCAAAGAAAGATAAGACAAAATGACAGAGAAAAGGATGGAAGACATGATTCATAAGACTTTGGAAAGTGGAGGGAGCATTACATAGGCCAAAGCGAATTACCAAGAACTCATAGTGATCCTCATGAATTCGAAATGTAGTCTTGGGAATGTCTTATTATTTCATACGGATCTGTTGGTAGCCAGAAAGTAGATCAAGTTTGGTGAAGTATTAAGCACCACTCAATTCATCCAAGAGGTCGTCAATGACATGAATGGGGAATTTGTCTTTGATTTTGAGTTTGTTGAGGGTGTGAAAATCAAGACATATTCACCAAGTACCTGCTTTCTTGAGTACCATGGCCATAGGCGAAGAATAGGGGCTGGTACCAGGACAGATAGCAACTGCTTCTAGCAATTCATGATTTTTTTTTCAATTTCATTCTTCTCTGAAAAGGAATGATGATAAGGGTGAACAATGGGAGGAAGATTCCCCAGTATGAGGAGAATGGAATGATCATGGATACCACAGGAAGGGGGAAGTTCCTTGGGAGTGGTAAAAATAACTTGGTGTCGATAGAGGATAGATTGGAGGCCAATATTCACAAAGGGTGTCTCAACAACTTGAATGGAGTGGAGTTGGGAAATAATGCCAAAATTACCCTTTTTGAGGAGCTTTTCCATTCGATGGGACCTGATGATCTTGTTATATATAGTACAATCAAATTAATATATATTAATTAGCTGCCATTATTTTTTTTGTAAGCACACTGGTCAAATTATATTACTCTGTCAAAGTAAAATATGTACAAAAATGTTTTGTTGGCCTGCCACTTGGGAAACTACAACAACACTAAAGAAAGAGTCCCTTTATCCATATAGTTTGTTGTAGATTATTTTTCTACAATCTTGTTTGTCTCTTGATTCATTTTTATTTTGATCTCTGTTCAACTCCTCGTCCACCTTATTACATGAGTGTTGATCTCCTTCCTTGGTCAATTTTGAGCTTGTTTTAACTCTATTTTCTCATATTCTTAACTCATATCTTTGCATTAGAGTCCTCTAAACTTGATTTTAGATTTTCTTGATTGAAGTTGAGTGATTACCATCTTTTCTTTCCTCTTTTGAGTTTGAAAATACATCAAATTGTAAATTGTTCATGACTACCATGAGATAACCAGATACTTTGGTCAAAGCCTTCCTTGCTAGTAATTTGATCCTCATCATGAAGGTTCTCAAAACTTATGTTATCTTGATTTCAAAAACTTCTAAGTGTCTCACTTGATTGATTTTAAGTCTTCTCCATTGATTTGGGATTGCAAGTGTTTCTTTAAGCATTGTTTGTGAGCTTCTGTGTCTTCTTTGGAAATATTTTGATCTTTTGAGTGTTTGAATCTCTTTATCCTTCTTACAACTTGGAATTAATCTCTGATTCTTGCTACTCATTTTCCAAGGTAACAAAAGTGTTATTCTCTACTTTTCTCTACTTTCCATATTTGAGTTCTTATTTGAACCATTGATTGGAGCCTTTCTTGTTTTTGGATTCTTTCATTCATTGAATGCTTGTTTTCTTCACCTTATTTGTTTTTGGGATTCTTTGTGAAAAATTGAAAACCCTTTGTGAGTGTCTTTGAATATTTTCATTTCAATTGAAAGAAAAAGCAAAAGAAAATGTCTATTTGAGTTTTCAGGTGATTTGAAAAGATGAACAAAAAATTAGTGCAATCTACTTTCATCAATTGGATCTTTTTGTTACATTGAAGCATTAGTGCATTCTACTTTCATGTTCTTTCAAAACTAAATTAGACTTTGTCTTGCAATTTGTTTGGGCTTTTTAGAGACATTACTTTGATATCTTGGAATTTTTGGGAAAATGAAAAGTTGCACAATATTCAGTTGCATTAGAAAGAAAAATATGTCTTCTCCTTCTCTCAATTAGAATTCATTGAAATGAAAACTTTGCATTTCATTCTTTCTACATGGTTTTGGAGTTGAGTCATCACATCATTAGTTTCATCTTCATACACTCATTCGAGTAAAAAATAGTCATTAAAATCAACTAGCGTGTTAATAAAATCAATTAGACTTTTTATTTATTTATAGCACACCAACAATAGTCTAAGGATAGGGCCTTTAGATTAGGGTGAAGTGAGTTAGTTATCAAAGGCTACTAAAAAAGACTGTAGAACACTAAGGAGTGACAAAATCCAATTTTCATATAGGCATAGCTGATAAACCCCTCTAACACAGGGGATAAACATGAGGTCCTGTGTAGAAGAGAAACGAAGATTACCCCTCCAAAGCTTAATTAATCATAGTGGAAAGAACATATATTGGGTTTTTTTTATTTAGTGTTACTGGTTTATTTGGCCTCAATGATTCAATCTCGAATCCGTTCGAGGTACTCAAAAGTATTACTGGCCCACTTGTCTTCATTTTTTTGGAAGAGCATCAAACTTTGTTATCATTCCAATACGTTCGGTTGCAACTGTCGACTGTTGACTATACCCCTCGAGAGGTTGACTGTGAGTTGGTAACCCTAGTAAACTTTCTAAAGTATCTACATACGTGACTGTGGAGGGTTTCCCATTGTACCTAGGGATGACATTGTATCATATTTTTAGTACCCTTGGAGGGTGATCCCTTGATTCTTGAAGTGGTGGTTTCTTGCATGGAGAAGGAATGTTACGTGGAGGTTGGGGTAACTGCTTCTCATATCTTTGTTGACATATTGACATCCCATCTTTGGAAGATCGTTTCACCTATTTTTTTCTTGGTTGATAGATTTTAGTTTTCTTAGAGGTGTTTTTCTTCGACATTTGTATTTTTCCTTAGAGATCATTACTTCTATATACTTTCACCATGGTCGATCATGGTATCAAAATATCTAGAAGGATGCAAGGTTTGGCTCTTAAAGATCACGAACCTCCACACAACCCTTGTATCTAAGGAACAATCATCGAAGAAGTTGATTCTGAGATGGGGAGTGTCACTCCCCCAGGTGACCAAACTTGAAGGGATGGTATAAATTATTGGGGAATTTGATTTTCACTTTCCTGAAAATCCCTGTTTGACTGGTCGATTTGGTCAATCACCTATTGAGTTATCCTTGATAAGAATATTTGACTCTTTTTCTTCCTATCACTTTCCACCTAGCAGGAAATATGTGCTTGATCATACAGATGGAATAGTGATTCCCACAATGGATCCTACGATAGACACTTTGGCACACATCACTAATATTGGTAATTCACTTTTTGGGGGAACATCATTAACCTAGGTTACCCCATCACATCATCTTATGAGTACAACTTATCTTCCCACTTCTCTAGCCTCACACATGCATACATCAAGCACATTGCTTGGTCTTCATTTATGAAATCCATCTCGTTTACTGGCTAGCAGTGCTTGTACCTCAAGTCCTATGAAAAGTAGCTTTGTTCTTGCTTCATCCAATCCATGTGTTAACCCCATAACAGTTACACAATTTTTTCCAAATACACCTGGGGGGCACGTTTCTCTGTAAGGAAACCTTCGAATATGGTCCAGTATGTCGCTAGAGGAAAACCTTTAGCTATAGGTTAGTTTCTATAAGATAGGGGGGGAACCTTAGGGTATGGATCAGTTTCCAGCTAGGGGGAAACCTTCATCTTTGGGTCAGTTTCCAATTGGGGGAAAACCTTCAGTTGTAACACAGTTTCCATATTGAGGGAAACCTTTAGATACAAGTCAAATTATACATCGAGGGAAATCTTTGGTTATGGGACAACACAATCCATGGGGGTAAAAACCAGTTTGGGGGAAATCCCTCACTGGAAATCAACCTCCAGCCTAGTTGCAAATTGTTCCATGAGGTCCCTCTATCAATGAAAGAATTTATCCTGGTCATCCATATCTGGGAGTTTCAAATACTCTGTGGGGTCAACAACCTAATCCAATAGGTATTCCACAAGGATAATTTCCCGCTTCAACTATGAAACCCATGTTCCCAACTCCCCAACCCTCCCAACAACAATATATGGGAGGGCTATTGGGTTTTCCAATTCTTTCACAACCAATATATGGTAATACTAACATCCCCATGCCACATAAAAATTACCAATATGCCTAAGGTAACCGACAACTTCAATTTTTATCCACTTGGATATACTAGATTTGTCACACCTGACCAATGATCCCATATTTCATGCTCGATTATGGCCACCAATCCTTTATAAACTACCGTCAAATATCCTAAATTTCGATGAAATACCCGGAGAAGACCCCAATAATCATGTAATGACATTCCATCTTTGATGTTATGTTAACTATGTGATGAATGATTCAATTCATTTATGTCTTCTCTAGAGAACCCTTATGGAAGAAAATGAAAAATGGTATATTGAACTGCCACGACACTCCTTCAGTGAATTTAATAATGTCATTGTTTCTTTCTTGACTCATTTCCAACCACTGATCTGATATGAGATCGGTACTGAGATTTTAACCTTTCTTAGGAAATCCTCCTCCACTAATATATCTGATCATATTCATGAATGGAGGTGATCTCAAAGTTTCATTAAAGCCTAAATACCAAACAAACTCTTGGCATATTGGTTTACCAATTCACTTTTCCCATCCATTTCTAGAGATGTCACCATGAGAGGTGTTGTCAGTGAAGAGAAGGTGATCAATCATGTTCAATAATTGGAATTGGTATATTCCATGTCTGACACACTTTATGACTTAATCCCTCATGCTCCTCGTTCGTCAACCAATCTGTTAATACATACTCCGGAAGCCCATGATGATGCCATGGTCGACTCCATTACCAACACCAAAACTACTCCCTCTCCTACATAAACCTACGAGGTGAATGCAGTTATCTCCACTTCGTCTCAAAAACCTGGAGGTAAGAAGAAAAACAAGGGTAAATTCAATAAATATTCTAACCAATAGTAGAGCACAAAAACTTCTCACACCTAGACAAAAAGGAAAGCAAAGTTTCCCTGCATGATTTGTATAGAGGAAATCACATAAAATAATATCCTCCGCATGAGGAAGTTACCAAATTTGTGAAGGGTACCTCCCAACTAGTAGTTTTAACTAACCCTTTCCCACCTCAACATCAACAAATGGTTGCAAAAACTCATGCCCCTCCGCAATGGGGAAACACAGGTCCTTCCATCCATTGGGATGCTTCCTCAAATTCTGCTAAGGTCTTTATGTGTAATGAGTTAGTTATTCTAACAACTAGAGCTAAGACTTATGACACTCCTCTATAAAATCATACCAATGGAGGTGCTACCAATAATCCCTCCACTTCCACTCCTCTTCCATCTTCCACCCCTCTTCATATTGACAGGCATTTTGTTGACTCATTGTTTCCCCTACCCAATGGCACAATTCAAAAGTTGATTTTTAATCCAAGTGCCTGCGTTGCTAACAAATATTAACATTGTTGAAGAGTTGGTGCAAGAACCTTGTTTTATGTTGATGCTTGAATTTCTATAAAAATGTCCAAGTCAATGCATAACCATATCATCAACCATTGGAGATATGGATACATAAACTTCAAATGTGATTACGTTTAATATGGACTATTTTAAATCGAGGCTCTCGTAACCCCTCACATTCCCAATTCAAACTATGGTTTGTGGTAAGAACATACATTTCTTTTTTTTGTGGTAAGAACATACATGTCATTGTCCTTCTAGAGAGACATTGGTTCTCTTGAGCTTAACTAGTCTCCTACCACCCTTAAAGCATTTGATCGACGTGGCTTCCACCCTTATAGACTCTTTCAATATTTGGATGTGGAATTGAAGGGAAAAACCATGTTTGTCAACATTGAAGTGCTTGATGAATCTATGGATTATAATTTGTTTCTTGGTTGTGCTTGGTTCTATGCAATGACTGTAGTCACATCTTTGATATTTCATCTTTTAAAATTTTTCCATCAAAGGAAAATTGTGATCGTTGACCAACTTGATTATTGCACGTTATATATCAATAACCACTCAAAGAATAATATCCCTATTGGGACCAAGATGTGATCATTTTTTGATGGTTGTTATACATTTTTTCCACATGTACATATATGTTTTGCACATTTTGAAGGATCTTTTTGAATAATTTTATGCTAAATCAGTATGATCACCATAAGGTACGTGTAATTCATGTTTAATGATTAAATCAAGTTTAATTCATCATGTTCTATGATTTCCAAGAGTTAATTCATATTTTTCTGCTGTTATAGGGAAAAACGCACCATGTTTCCAATTCTGGCACTTGATCTGGCACTCGTTCCAGCACTCGTTCCGGTACTTGATCCAACACTCGTTCCAGCACCCAGTATTGCACAAAAACGCAAGGTGAGTTGGAGGTTATGGAATTGGCAGCCAGTGATGGACAAATCAGGCACATGGTCTTTCTTCATGACCGCCCCCTCCAGCTACTAAGCTCAAGACAACTCGATTTCAGTTGTCCAAAGAAGGCAATTATTGGCTTTCTCTGTTTTGTCAGTTATGGCATCATTTATTATATTTTGTCGAAATTAGAAGTGGTTCGACCCTCCTGAGGTCGACCACTTGGCTTGTAAATGTTATAAATACCATTGAGGTGGCCAGATGATTGTTAAGTAGAAGAACCAAGTATCATAAGCATTAGAACTGTCAGAAAAACGATTTTGCTCTGTTTTGAGTTTTACATTGCCAGAATTGTGCCAGAACTGTGTTTTCAAGATTTCATGGTGAATTCGGCTTGTTGAAGTTCGTGGTGTTCTTGTAGGAGGTAGCCACGACTCGTTGGGGGGCCCACCAATAGTCTGGTGATGATCAATGTGTTGTTTATGCATTTTATAATTTGAATTGTTCTTCTATTTTCTTTACATGCATGTTTTATTGTGTTAATTAGCTTGCTGTGATTTAACTGTTTTATTGCTCTTTTGCAGGTTCATATGATGGGTAATGTTAGCATGAATTAGTTTTGTAGATTAGGAACAGACTTGCAAGTCTCTATATTAACCTCATGTTCATTTAGATGTTAAAATTATGCTTTGATTTATGGTTTTATAATCAAGTTGAAAACAAAGTTTTTTACAAAATAAAGTTTTATTTGGGTTTCCTTTGACAGGGATTTTCATGGATGGATAGATTTAATTCCAGTTTTTATAGTTTGCTTATCTTAGTTTTACATAGATTTCATTCACTTAGTTACTGGTTAATGTAATTGTCAATTTATTTCTTAATATCATAGTTTAATTTATGTTTTTAATTCATTTTCTTATCATAGTTTGAATGGTTAAAATAGACATAGTATAGTTTTATTTCACGCAATTTCCTTTCATAGATTAACATGCAATTAAATTTCTTAGTTAAATAATGATGATCTCGTTATATTGTTGATTGTTTATACATGAATATGCAGGGTATTTAACATTACTTTTATCATGGCTAAGTTTTCATTGGATTGTTTACTCCACACCTTTCATTTTTCCATCGAGATTAGTGCTGAGCTTATACCATTGGAATTGTCCTTTGTTGTCAAGTGTCATCGAGATATCATCCATCACCACCGAATCATTCACACAACCACCAGCATTATATTTGAGTGTTTCATAGATTAAAGATATTCCTTGTTTTTTTGTAGACCAGAAAAGATAGTTTCTTTCTTTCATAGGTTAGAATATAGTTTTATCGTCATTGTAGGGTAGTTAGTCTTTTGCTTCAATAGAGTTAAGAGCAGTTGTGTTTGTCATAAATTAGGCATTTAGTTGGTAGTCCTTCTTTCTTTCAATAAAATGAATTTCATCGCATGCATTAGAAATAGTTTTGCAGCAAGCATTTAGTCCACTTGCCTCTTAGGCTAGATAGTTGTTCAATGAGAAGTCTTTGCTTTCTTGTCTATTTTCTTTAGTAGGATAGATAGTTGTCTTTGCCTAGTCTTTTTCTTTAGTAGGTTAGTTAGGTGTCTTTTCTTACTTGTCTATTTTCTTTAATAGGTTAGATAGGTGCTTTTGCTTACTTGCTTATTTATTTTCTTTCATAGGGTAGTTGCTCATTGAATGTAGGTTGGCAAGTTAAAGAAGTTTTCTTTTGTAATTTGCTTATTATGCTTAGTAGTTTTATTTTTCTTATTGTTAAACTAGTTTTCTTTACATAGAATTTTCATTTTCTTTCTTAGGAACTATCCATCGATCCTTGGCACAAAAGTACTTAGGTTACCTAGTTTCAAATTGCTTAGTAGGGTTTTCTCATTAGATAGGTTTTTATTGAGTAGATTAGCATTAGATAGATGCTTTCATTAGTTAGATTATACTCCTACCAAACTTTTACATTTGACTCTACAACACTAAGTTTGCTTACCCCGGGGTGACAATTTAATTGAGGGTAGTTTAGAGTCTTTTTAGTACATATAAATCACCTAACAATCCCTTCCCTAGGACATTCAAATATTGAGTATGAAAGTGTTGGGGTATGTATCCTTAAGGATTCCTCACTCATGGAATTTTTTCCCTTAACTCCCCTTGATCCCCCACATAATGTTTCCATGTTAAAAATGATTGTAACTACAGTGAAATGATCCTATGAATCCTTTTATCCTTGGATAGTGCCTAGCCCATCTACAATTGAAATACTAGGTGACATCAATATGTCACTTAGTCTAGCAGAGACCCATATTCCACAATATTTGGTACTTGAACCTTCCCTTCCTCTTCCTATCTCGGTTGATCCTCTTTCTTCCTCCCTCTCTGGTGAACCTATTCCTATTAATAAATAGTAGTCTAAGAAAGTGAAGAAGAAGAATCAGAGGAAAAGATGAAGCCTAGGGGACATGTCTCTATCCTTTTTATATCATACTAAAGTTAAGACTCCAACTTCTTATGATGACGTTGGGGAAAAGTACCAACCTCTAGACATCATGTTCGAAAAAAGCCTGGATATAGGTATCAATCAATGTATCAACCTTTAGAAATCATGTTGGGAAGAGGCTCATTCATGGGTATCATATTGAGCATAGTTTGTTATCGATTTCAAGCTCATAAAAAATGAAACTGATCTCGAGCACAGTTTCATTCTTTGTTTCAAGATCATTAAAAAATGAAGCAGACTATGAGTATACTTCATCTTCCTTCGAGCTCATTAAACCATGAAGATTCGTATTTAGAGTGGTAGTTTATCCCTTTTTCGGGCTCGTAATACTAACTACAAAAAGGGAATACTTTGGTCAATCATGACTAGAATAATTCTCCCTTGTACTTTTTTGTGCTTTTCCAAGCTTGGGACGCTAAATTTACAAACAATAACACCATTGGAGTCCTCTTTAAGATATTTTTATGCTCTTTAAAGATGAAAATACTGTCGATCTTTCCTTGTTTGGGCTTGTCAAATTACACATTGAAGGACCCATACGAGACCAAACCCACCCTTCTTTATTTTTGTTAAACATATGTTATGGGACTCATTGAAGATGAGCTATACTGAACATCTATTGTCCTCTTTAAGATCGTTAAAAAACAAATAGGTACCCACCAATCATGGTGGGGGAAAAAATTTAAGGAAGTGGCTCAAGTTTTGGAAAGCATTATGGAAGTTGTTTGTTGTCACCCTTGAACACGGCACATGTTTTCTTCTCATCTTATTGTTGGGTAATATGCTTGTCTCCAAGTCATACCAATCCTATGAGTCTTCATACTCCTTCGACTCACCCGAAGAGTGCCCCAATGATTTTTTCACTATGTTTTGGTCTATCTCTTGGTTGAGTCAATGCTCCAAGTCATTTTGCGTGCCTCAAAATGTTCAAGGGAAGTTTCACCTCAAACCAATCATTATGTAGTATTACCATATTTCATCCTCGTGTCAATCTATACTTATTTAATCCACCATCTTACATCACCTTCCGGTATCTATTTCATGTCGATGATGGGGGATAGATCATGGGCCTCCTTCGACAAGTATTTTCTTGTCGACGTCAACACATTATTCGAGATTTAGACGTAGAAACCAATTAGCACCTTGGATCTTGGATGCCTCAATGGCAGGTTTCCTCGCCTTCGATAGTAGGTTTACACCATTGGCCTTTGATCAAATTATTCCACAAACATTCAACTTTAGCTCATTTATTCACATTCCCTAGAATGTATTAGGGTACCTTGGGAGTCATTCTCATCATTATTGATTTTCCTCTCAAATTTTAATGATATACATTAAATGACTAATAATCAAGTGGCTTCTATCATGTTCGACATCAATACATCTATTTGCATGGATATAATCATATTGTTTTTAGATTGAGATGACGACCCTAGGTTGGGAGCTTAGTCTATTATATACTTTTCTCAGGATGCATTGGATATTATCTAGGTATGCAGTAGATTCTAGTATAACCATCATATTGACAATCTCACTAATGTATATGACGTCACATAGATCCACTTTGTATTGGTTGGTGGCTATGTTGTTTTCATATCGTAGCTCCACTTTGTATTCTTTCGTGGCTATGATCAGATCATGTCATGGCATCCACATTGTATCTTTCGTTTCCATACCTTTGGTCATTATTTTCATGGATCCAAAGTGTATTGGTCAATGACCATGCTTTGAGTCAGTTTATTCTAAGCACAGGTATGCCTACCTCAGGGATGATACATATATATTGTTTGATGTTTGTTATTAGCTTCCATCAGTCTCTCCTAATCCAAGACCCTTTCATTAATATCTTTGTAAAGTGTTTTGGCCATCATTCTCTCCTTTGACCTCACACTTTACGGGGCATCTATTACACACCTAAATGTCATGCTTAAGTGTCGTAAGTGTCATATGCACCTTGCTAAGTGTTGCATGCACTTTATCAAGTTTCATATGAACCTTACTAAGTTTTGCATGCACTTTATTAAGTGTTTCAACTTTGACACCATGAAAGAACATTTGTCATAATCCATAGTCATTGTGGAGGAGAAAAACTCATCATGCAAAGGTAAAAAAAATGCCTTTTGCCTTGATATTTTCACCATTTTTAAAGGTTGATGCTCCCCTACCCATG
Source organism: Picea mariana (assembly GCA_032191745.1). NCBI lineage: Eukaryota > Viridiplantae > Streptophyta > Pinopsida > Pinales > Pinaceae > Picea > Picea mariana. Next base: position 22,056 of record JASDQU010815755.1, read on the forward strand.
TATAGGGAGAATTTAACTCTTGTCAGTGCTCCCATTCCCATGTATATGGAGTGTTTTCAATGCCTTGTGTTCATTTTTGGGGGAGCGTTGAAGTGGTTAGAGGGAGTTATGGCTATCCCACCTTATTCTAAGGGTTAGTTCCAAAAAGACAAAGTCAAGTATTTGAGTCATATATCATGGCTCCATATTATGTAAACTCAATCCCAACTTATAGATAAAAATCATCAACCATTTCCCAAAATACTTCATGGTGGTTATTCCTCCAACTCCTATATAATGAGTGCATTCCAAAGTGAAAAGGAAGGAGAATCCATGAGAGAATCATAATTATGATCTTGAGACATTCGAGATAGGGATGGATAGGAGAGCTTGGAGGAGTTGTTCCAATGTCGACATTGTATTGTAAGTGATTCACTATAGATTTCCATTAATACATAACTTGGCATATTCCCTTCGTGTTTTTTGTCATTGGCTTATGCATGTCTATTTTTATTAGATTCATCATAGATAGATCTATTTTCACTTGTTTCACTTGAAAATATAGTGTACTAGAAGGTGGTTTCTCTATGTTATTTCTAGGTTTCTTCTTGTTCTTAGGATACTAGTCAACAAGTTCAAAGGATGGAGTAGTGAGAAAAATCATCATAAGAAGGTAAGTCACCCATATCATTCTTGTGATTTAGTTGTGTAAATAGGTCTAAAGGGAAGTTAGTGTCCATTTGTTTTCTTTTGTCTTTGGATCAAACAGAGGGTCTTGGTCCAAAGGGGGGTTTAACCTGTATGTAGGGGGAACTTAACCATAACACTCCACCTCCTCTTCTATATGCCCTTAAGTATCCACGCTGAGGAGGCATCATGTCCCAAGTTCTAGTCACTATTCCTCAGCTAGATTCCTGCGTAAAGGAATGAAATGTTCTCCATCAATGGGTTTGATTTGATATAGCATCCTTAAAAATTCATGTTCCTAGTTTCTTATCATTTCTATAGCCATGTGGTATTCTTATGTTGTCGCAAAGATTCTCTATCCTATCAATTTTCCAAGTCTTCCTCTTATTTTTAGGGTTAGCCTTGTCTGGAAGGTTGAAGTTCGAGGTAGAGGTACTAGGTAGTAATTTCATTAGGTTCGATGTTAAATGTTGTAGAATAGTCATAGTTGGTTACATGTGTGAGGAAAATTGGAGTGTGCATCCCCACATTATCTCCTTCCACTCTAACCTTGGCATATGACCCTGATGGGATTCATGTCCCCAACACCCCATACATGGGTAATTAGTTGTTATTATTATTCATATTATCATTATTAGTTTTGATAATATTATTTTGATAATATTTAAATATCGATGAGATTGATTATTAGTTATTAGTATGAATCTATTTGACCACACCAATAGTGAATCCATTTCACACCATGAATGAAAAAGACTATGTATATATACACACAATTATGAAATTTTAAATTGAAAAATAACAATGCATTTTTTTATGCATGTAATAAATGGTATGCTGCCACCCTAAGGGGGTGAATCCATGGATCTTAGTTTCACTTTTTAGCAAAGAATTGTGTGAAAATAGTGTTTTCATACCCTCAATCAAGGAATTTGTTTAGCACTCAATTGAGTTATTAAGACCTTGATGAAGTTCTTAAACCAACCCTTGATCAAAGGTTCTTTACATAATCAATAGATTCTTGATCAAGGTGTTGATAGGAGTTAATTAAAACCTTGTTCTAGGTCAATGCCTCAATCAAGTTTTACATCCTCATTCGATCTATCTCTCTCAATTGAGGTCTAATTTTTCTTTTATAAAAGAAGAAAAATAATCAACAAACAATTTTTTTCACTTTCATTGCAACTAAGACAAATGAGAGCTCGATACATCAATATACCTCAATATAGCATTTTTCATATACATCTATCCACCTCTCCTCCAAAAACCACACCTTCATTATATCATTTATCTGAAGAGGTACATGTTTTTTTTTAAATAAATTAGAAAACTTATATAATGAAATCTTAAATCTTTAATTTATACTTTATTAATGAATAGTGATTATTATGATGGAATTATATCTTTTAATTTTTCATTATTAATGAGTAGGAGATATGTTTTTTTTTTTTTGTAAGTAAGCAATTTTTTATTAAAATATGGAAAAAATCTATAAAGATGCCATCATGGATAACAATCGAATTATATATCCATTAGTGACTTATAAGTTTTTTGGATTTTCTAGAATGAAATCACATTAGTTGTCAAAAAGAAATATGAATAGAATCCATATAGAAATGTATAGCTACTAACATGCTTGGAACATTAAGTCCAGAAGAACAGGATAAAAATGAAACAACTAACAACCCAAAATGGTGAATGTAACGTACCCAACCACCCATAGGAGATATGTTTTTGAATATGAATATATACATATAACGTACGTATATAACATTTGACCGAGTAATGTATAGCTCTATTGCAATGATTTGGATATAACATATATTCTATTTATAACATGTGGGTCAGATCTGTGGCGAGATATGGAACATCGTGGTAACATGACAGTTTAAGTGGATGAACGTTTAGCGGGATTCACACTCAGCTGTAATGTTTTGGTTCATTTGTATCTGCTAAAATGAGAAAGCGGGTGAGTTGAACCCGTGACTTATCCTCCCACTACGTCTTATCAACATGATTCTAGCCACGTTTAGCACTCAGAGTATCATTCTGTTGTTATCAAAATCTTGCATGGATAGAACAGATGCGCCAGAGACAGGTTTGAACGTGCGACCTGCTGCATTATAATCCAGGGTTTCAACCAGTGCGTGATAAAGGATGAGAAGAGAGTTTTGCTGTAAATTATCCAGATGTTGTTTCTATTGAAGTCAACCATTCTCTGATATTATTTGGCTTCTTTTCCTTATGAAGGCTAATTGTAATTTCCAAGAGAGGAGGTCTTGAAGACTTTCTATCCATCATTCTGTTTTCTGCAACTGCTGAAGTTGATTTTTAGAAATTCCAGAACCATATGTACCATTTTTAAGCTATTAATTGGATCGGTACCCATTGGAGAGGGACCCGGAGACGTAGCCCAGTGAAGGGGGTGAACTCCGTTATCAACTTCTATTTGTGACTCTCATTTTCTTATTCTCTTTCTATTTCAGCTTGTTTTTTTATTTCAGTTTGCTATCATTTCAGTTTATAAGCATTTCAATTGATTGTTAATGCTATTTTATGAATCAAGAAAACTAGTAAAGCATTCCTTAAAAAAATTTAATGCACTAAAGTTGAGATCCAACGGATCAGTTACGCCACTTAATCTGACTACAACACACCCATCCACAAACATGCGGGGCACACAACAGTCCCAAGGAATCAATTCTTTGATATTATCTTGAAATCAAAGGAATTATCATTAAAGTTAGAGGCATGAGAATCAAATTCATAAGACAATATGTAAGATACAACATAAAGAAGGAAACAACGTGCCATGCACAAAAATAACCAACACGTAGGCACATTTAAAATACATATCTCAGAGATAAATAAATACATATTGAAATACCATTATACAAAAAACACAAAGAGCACTTATCTTTAAAGTAAACATTCACCAACTGGCTACAGACCAAGGATTTTACTCCCAACCATAGACACTGTTGTTCTTTTACTCTCAACAACAGGTCACCCCTGATCCAGGGCTATGAATCCACAAGCATGGGTCCTAATCCAAATCTAAAAAAACACAACAATTGGCTAACAATCTCTTAGTTTTCCCAACCTCACAACAAATCAAAATTTTCATCTCTCTTTCCCCCTCACCCTACACAACCTAAAGAAATGGACACCTTTATTTTCCATGCAGTCCCTCGAGCTGTCCCACTTCTCTTTAGGGCTCTAGTGCTACTGGTCAAGAAATATCCCTACTGGAAACTCGAAGGATTCTCAGATGTGGATAGCTTTTTCCAAACTACCATCAAGCTCATTCAAACAAGCATCCATTCCCTCATGGAATGCTTAGTAATTTATTACAACCATTTATCAATTTCTCTCCTCTTGCTTCCATTCATTTCCATGCTCTATCTCAAAGAACATGAATTAGAAAGAGTGAGTGAAGAGGAAAGAAGAACAAGAGAACAAAGGGAAAAAGAAGACCTACTGAACGAAGAAAACCAAGGGGAAGAACCCACAAAAACACCCCCAAGGTATGTTTAAATAACATGAAGATAAGATTTACATGGCCTCCCTCCCAAGAAGCTCATGTAACCCATTTTCTTCATAAAATCAATTATGGGTAAAATGAAATAATAATAAAAAGACTTAGCCCCTCGAGCCCCCTCTCTCGTGGAATCATATCCCCCTTTCTCTTTTGTCCTTGTTCATCTTGTAAGAAACAATGTATTTTATTAATTTGTATGAAGTATTACATTTCCTAGGCACTCTGGCCCCTTTTCAACATTACTGGCTCACCAACCTAAGTCATAATTACATAATACATTCTTCGTTCATAAGGGTTAGCACCGAGATGTTACATCCCCCTCTCCTTATTTTGGCACTGTCCTCAGTGCACAACACCATTCCAATGTTATTAACATTACAAATCCAGGCCCTCTGGCCTTAATCCACACAGGTAATCCATCCCAATATTATATACATATGCACTCTAACCTAAAATTAACATGTATACATAGGAATTTCGACCCAAAAAATGTATAATGATCTTCAAAATTTACATTTCTAGCAACAGTTCCAACAAACAAGATCTCTTTCCCTCTCAACCCTACACAACCAAAACAAGAGAACCCCTTTCTCTACCATGCATTCCCTCAGGTTGTTCCACTTATCTCTAGGGCTTCAATGCACTCAGTCAGGAAGTTTCAGAGTTGTGGCTTCCAAAACTACAACTGCAACCAATCCATTAGACTTTCTTCATTCCATGCCTATGTCATTCAACTACCCCAGCATCACCTTCTTCCTTTCCCTCATAGTCTAGTACTTTTCTAGATCCTTAACATTCATCATTTTTCTTCCAGGCCCAGGCTCAGGAATCCCCTTCTCTGCTAGAAAGTTCCTCAGGCGATCCATCTTTCTTGACCAAGGATTTCTTCCATAAGAAGATTTCTAGAGACACAGGGTTCTCATGTCAAAAAAATATCCTTTTCCATGCCTTCCATATTGCATATCCAACATTTCATCTATATTATACACATAAAATTCTCATGAGATGTCATTATAACAATTTTCAATCATAAATGTCAAATCTGTTTTATATAGGAAAACATAGTTTCCGAGCATGACCTTCCTTCTCATAATTCGTTTGGATCTTATGGTTGCAGGCATCAATATTTATTATGTATTATAGAAATTCCATACCCAATATTATTATTCCTACAATTTTCTCAACCTTCAAACAACCAAACCAATTGTTAGCATAATCATGTAACAATTCGTAACTATGAAATTCTCAAATCTGTTTTATATAGGAAAACCAAATTTCCCCAAGCATGAGCCTTCTATTCATAATGTTTGGCCTTGAAGCTGTATATATAAGTATTTATTATGGGATTACACACCTTCCATATGAAATACCATTCTACCTGCAATTTCCTCAACCTTCACTCAGCCAAACAAGTTGTTAGTATCATGCATATGTCTATTTTCATGGAAACAATTACAAAAATTCAAAAAGTGATCTTAGAATTGTTTGCAACAACAATTCTATCACTCCCATTAATCCAAATATTACTAGAATGAGCCCATAATTCTTTACACATGTATTATCAACCATTATTTTCTTTCTTCTATCCAGAAATATTTTTATCACTCTGTCCCCTCAATAAAGCTTTCTGTAATTTATCATTATGTAGCTTCTTTAACCTGCAACTTTCTTGTTGTAATATCTAACAGTTCCTAAAGGGTTTTCAAATTCATGAGTTAGCATTAATCACACCATTTTATTTATTAGCATAACCATTTCTATGTTATACAATATATACATGCATTCACCCCAAATGCACTCAATAATTCCTGTAATATCACCTGTAACAATTTTAATAGCTCCAAAAACTGATCTTGGAATTGTAACAACAACAATCCAATCACCTTCATCTAGTATTTATATTAAACATAATTATTCTATCTATCATTATGTATTCTTAGCACCACATGATTCATAATGCAACAATTAATAACTAAATAAAATAATAATCAATGTGCCAATACCCATGGACACATCTACACAATGCATCCATACATTGGCTACAAGATACATCATAAATATGCCATGCACTCACCAAGGCGATTTGGAAGTTCTAGCTAATGCCTCAACACATCGTCCACACACTTCCTACTGGTTGCCTAACTATTTGGATACCTTCCTTTTCAACCCAGATACAAGACTAAGAATATAATTCTCAAGTACTCTTCAGTGTCGACAAAGAGGTTGCAATCCAAACATTAGATATACAATATATACCATTGAGCACTCACATAACATTGTATCCCTTCCATATCCAACTATATTATGGTCTCACACATGAATAACTCTATAGATATCATGGTTATAGGAGTAATATGAATCTTGAATTAACCCGGTTATGATCCCATAACCAAACATAACATAGTATGCAACTAACACTTTATCTAAATGCATTCTAGTATCAACAACACTTACATACTCTAGGCCTTTGGCCATTGCATATCAATTTAAATATTGAAATTAACTGAGGGAATTCTTACCTCAATCCCCTTCAACATGTATGCATCAACAAAAACTAAATGCATACCTACATGGTTTTTATTAGCCTACTTGTCTCTATCTGATCAACTAATTTTTGTAGAATCTCCCATACTTCCTCCTTAATCATTTTGATCACCATTCCTGCCACCCTCATGGGTCTTCACCTAGATGGAAGTCATAAGAAACAACAACATCCACATCTTTAACCCTGCTATGTCATTTTTCTTGAATACATAATCCATCATTAGTCATACCCAAACATCATTTCATAACAATAGACTATTCTAAGTTCACAAGCATGTTATATGCATATCCAAGAATGTGAAACTACAAATCCATATGCACCAAGAATTTACTGTTAGCATGCATACTAATGCATATGCATTTTAACTTCATTGTATGCCTCATGCACTCTAGTGGATTTTTGTTTCAATTCACTTAATTATTTATCTATTTATGTTGTAGTTGGTTGTCCTTGAACTCCTTCATATCCTTGTTTTCTTATGTGCTCCCATTCTCCTCATCTGCACTATTGTTCCTTGGTCTAAACATTTTCTAGTCAAGCTCTCATTGGATATTTTTCAATCCAACCAGTGTGCCCAATTTCCACAACTTATTTTTTGAGTAGTCATATCCAACTTTACCCTTATGAGACATTCCATCACCTTGTAATGAAGTACCTCAAAACATTCCCTCACTCTACTACCAACATACTCTTGAACCAAATATTGTTACTCCTAGTTGTCCATTAGGTTACTTCATTAACCTTTCCCTGTGAAACCATACCTTTCACTCTTAATACCATTCCCCAATGGAAGTCCATTTTCATTCAGTGACACTTTTCAAGTGAGAGAGAATTCCAATTTCTCTGCATCGACATCCTACTTCCACTGTGAAATTTGATATCAGAAGTGGATTTGACCCTTAAGATTTGCAATTGTCTACACCTCTCTTCCTTAAAGGCTAGGAGTTCATACTTTGCCTTTCTATCCCCATCCATGATATTTTAAACCTGCTATCTTCATATCCTATATGAGGATTCTTTCTTTTGTAGTACCTGCAATTTTTTGCATTCTGTAGTAGCAACATAATAATTCTTCTATTATGCTCTTCTCGAGTTCTTTATCCACTTTCCATTACTCTCTATGTAGCTCTTTTATTAACTCATCCATCTTCTGTAAGCTCTACCACTCTTTCATGACTCTAACATATGATCTTAGAATGGAATTGACCTGATTATACCTCTAATCTTGCTAAAATTTGTAAGTAATCATCTGGTTAGAAATATACATATTATAAAAAATTTATCAATTAACTTTACATTTATCCTTTCCATTTAATTCATGAAGAAAATAAAATATCAATTATAAAATTTATCCAAAAATCGAATGATTCCAGGTCATTCTCCTCTAAATCAAATTTTAAACAACTAAAATCTCGCCCCAATTCAATATTAGAGTTGAAAGTTAGGGCTCCCTGAAAAAAACCCACTTTCAACCCCCTTAGCTAGTACAGAAAGTGAGAAATGCAAAGGATCTTCCTTCAAACCTTGATCCACATGACCACGAATCAAAACCACGTGCTTAATCACCCTTTATCTCCTCACTCTATGTCTTCCTACACAAGATCTTGCATGAAAACTAAGTCAAAGGGATGGTTTACTTCTAGGCCCTTTTTACCTTAGGATGTGACCAGCGTTGGGACCAAGTCCTATGGACTTAAACCTTTCACTTCTTTCCCCTTGTCAACTTCCGCCCCCCCAATAGTTACGATTCACCAAACCCTTCAATCATTTCAATAGAAAAAATGGACGGTTGAGATTTAATCTCCCGTCGAATGGACAGTCCCGCCCACATCTGGAGGCTTCAATGAGATCAATGGTTGTGACTTAATCACGCATTGAGACAAAAAAACTCAACCAATTGGGAAATTTGGCGCTCTGCGCCTCTGAGATATTTCCAGTCCCAATTCTTCCACTTCTCAAGAGTGAGAATCCTCTGAATTTCTTACCCTGTTCATCCACAGATCAATCAGATGGTTGAGATTTACTCAAGAATTGAGACGAAAAATTCTCACACACTCCATAAATTCGACGCTCTGGGGCTCCGAGATATTTCCATTCCTGAGTCTACTACTTCCCCAGAGTGACAATCCTCTGAAGTTCTTACCTCTACTCCCTCTTCTTGATCCAATGGTCGAGAGAGGTCCTGAAGGGATCTCAGATTGATGGTCTGCATGCCTTTACAACTTTTGGCTTCATAATTTTTTAGTGATAGAAAATTGGACACCCCCGAAGTTACATACTCCTGGAGATGACATGACATGCTAACATCACCTAGGGTGACATGGACCCATGGGACATGTGCCACGTGTCACTCAAAAAAAAATAGATCAAGGTCAAAAAGGTACCAAATATGGGTGACATGTGTCCCCACATGACACCTCTACCATGTGGCATAAGAAACTTCCTCAACTGAACGAACGAACCAAAATCATTGCTCCAGATTCAACAGTCCATGTGACCTCACAGATTTACACTTTGTGAATTCAACACTTCAGGGCTCTGAAGCTTCGCGGTTTTTGTCTGAAACATACTTAGTAATCACCANTCAAACCTTGCTACCCCTCTATCATTGCTATATCTGATGGCTCGAAACACTCCCAAAGTCCTTCCCTCAATATAATGGTCAGCGCAAATTATGGTGCTTCGACGCCTCGATCTATAACAATTCAACAAAGTTAAAAAATCATGGAGTCACATACTCCCAAAGTGGTAAATGTCGGGTGACCATAATCAATGACAAAGATCCCTTCACGCTTCCCATCATATCGTACGATTGATAGAACTTTGCAACTTCAGGATTTGGTAGTTCAGGCTTTGTCTGCCTACCAATATCGTTGAAGTGAAACTGTTTTGAAGTATTACCTTTTGTTCTTGGATTCAATCGATGACTGACGATCGATAAGCTAGATATGACAGTTGGGACTTGATCTTTCCAAACTTCTTGTTCTGCCTTCATCGAACGACTCCTACTCACTGGCCCTTCGTTCCAACAATGCAAATCTCCCATGATCCCATGATGGTGATCACTCTCGAATTCGAAAGGGACGGTCACGATCCCATGATCCCTTACAAGGATCTCTAACACTCTAGATTCTGCATGGAGTTTGTAATGCCATTCCTCCTGATCTTTTTGACTTCAAGTTCATAAATGAATCTCAACCACAAGACTCTGACCAACAGATCTGTCCCATACCGTTCTTGTGTTTCAACTAGAATTTTTGTTAACATTTTGTAATGTACTCAACCACCCATAGGACAGGCTACACTACTTAATACAACTACAACACACCCAACCACCAGTAGGGAGGGAACACTTCATTCCCATAGACTCAATTCTATGATCTTATCTCAAAATCAAAGGACTTCTCATTAAATTTAGAGGCATGAAAATCACATTCATAAGACAAGATGCAAGCACCAACATAAATAAGGAAACAACATTCCATGCACAACAATAACCACTAGACAGACACATTTAAAATACATATCTCAGAGATAAATAAATACAGAGTGGAATAACATTATAAAGAAAAAAAAAGAGCACTTGTCTTTCAAGTAAACATTCACCAACTGGTTGCAGCCCAAGGACATTCCTCCCAACCATATACATTGTTGTTCTTTTACTCTCAACATTAGGTCACCTGCAATACAAGGCTATGAATCCATAAGCACGGGTCCTAGGTCAAATCTAAAAACACACAACAATTGGCTAACTAGATCTCAGGTTTCCCAACCTCACAACAAATCCAAATTTCCAGCTCTCTTTCCCCCTCAACCTGCAAAACCCAAAGAAGTGGACACCTTTCTTTGCCATGGAATCCCTCGGGTTGTCTCACTTCTCTCTATATCTGCAGTGCTACTAGTCAGAAAATCTCCCTACTGGAAACTCCAAGGATTCTCAGTTGTGGATAGTTCTTCATGAACTTCCATCAAAATCATGCACACATGCATCTATTCCCTCCTAGAATTCTCAATAATTTATTACATCCATTTAGAAATGGGTCTCCTCTTCCTGCCATTCATTTCCATGCTCCGTCCCATAGCACATGAATTAGAAAGAGTGAATGAAGAGGATAGAAGAAAAAAAGAACAAAGCGAAGAAGATGACCCAAGCGAAGAAGAATAGCAAGGGGAATAACCCCCAAGACCGCCTCCAAGGGATATTTAAATAACATGAAGACAAGAGCCACATGGCCTCCCTCCGAATAAGTTCATGTAACCCCTTTTCTCCATAAAATCAATTATGGGTAAAATGAAATAACAATAAAAAGAATTACCCCCTCAAGCCCCCTATCTCATGGAATCATAGACCTGTATCTCTTTTGTCCTTGTCCATCTTGCAACCAACATTATATTTTATTAATTTATATGAAGTATTACATTTCCTAGGAATGCTGGCCCCTTTTCAACATTACTAGCTCACCATCCTAATTCATAATTATATAATACATTCTTAGTTCATAAAGGTTAAAATTGAGATTATACAGTGAATACCATGAAAATCAATAGAATTGTCAACCATTCAAATCATGAACTCAGGGAACACCCTTGGGATGAGATACATTGATATGAGTTCTAAAGGGGGATGCCAATAGTTCGAGGTCTTCCCTTTGTCATTTTTCAACCTAAAATATACTTCCATGCTTCTTGACCAGCTAAGAGACTAGTGTTATCAATGGATTGACATGTCTATCCAAAGCTTCCAATCACTGAATAAATTTCCTTAACTCCTACTCTTGTGGCCTCATGCCTTGAGAAACCATTATTTTAACATGCCAATATAGATCCACTATGTGGTGTAATTTGGTATCTATATTCCTGGTGCAACCAAGGTAGGGAATAATATCCCCCACTTTATTTTCAATATCCTCATCCTCTATGTATGCCTGCACAAGCATGACCTCTTCCTTGAAATTCAACATAGTTTCCTTGTTAGTTAGGGCTACACATAATTGATAGTGTGCAAATAGCTCTTCAATTGTGAGAGTATCCCTCATTTGGTGCTCAACAAAAGGCTTGATTTTTTTTTTCTTTTCTAGGAGCCATTAGTAACTAGACACAAGAATGAAAACCCCTCCAAACTTGAGAATAAAGAGTAATAGTGGTAAAAGGAACCAACCATGGCATAATATTACTAGAAATAAGTAGCCTCCTCCCGCTCTTACTCATAATTATGAATAATATGGAGCCAATTAGGTCATTGGTGGGAATTAAAGGGTGTATATCCATATTTATGCTGGATAACTGGATTCTTGTACACTTCCATAACCTTCAACGTCCTTTTTTCATCATTTCTAGTTGAACCATGATCCAGTTTTGGAGTAAAAGGTCTAGATGTGAGTGCATGAACTAGGGAAGCAATGGGGGTTGATATTATTGAGAGGACCTCTTACAGAAAACCATTATTAATCAACCCTTTTCTATGTACCAAATTTGTTGGCTGATGATGCCATTTGTCACCCGATTCAGGTGTAGTAGAAGTTATGATGCCATTATTTATTTATTTTTTAAATTGTATAATTGATGGTGTTTATGATACTAGTTTTATTTCTATCTATGTATCAAGAAATGTCATCATATGTTTTTTAATCCTATTGTAATGCATGGAGGATCGAAAACAAAATATTCATACATGGTTGAAAATTAAACTGGCAATGCAAACATTGTTTTTTTTTTTCAATTTGTTTAGTTGCAAATAAACAACTAGCAATGTAAACACTACTAGTTGTTTTCCCAATTATGTGCCAGAAGGTAAAAGCATTGTCATTTTTTCTTCAATCCTCTAGTAATGCATGGATGATTGAAATTTTTTGAAAATTTGTTATTGAAAACGAGCATGGTTAAATGTTACAACTCACATGTTACTTAGTGTAAATGGAGTGAAAGTTTAAATGCAGGCGACCCTACTAATGACCATTAGTTAAACATATATTAAACCAAAAAATCAACATGTTTATCACCATTAGTCACATGAAATGACACCTTTTTGGGAAATTAAATCACAAGTATAATGCATTTTATCCATTGAAACAACACTAATCAAGACATTAACCAAGGAACACTAAGAGATTGAAACTGCATTTCATGTCTGCATTGACACACTAATCGACATACTAAAAAAAACACTAAACAACTCACATGGCCACTAGTTTGAAGGAAGGGGGAAATCCCAATTTTATTTCCTCTCCTCCTGTAGTATACCTAGGGAGGTACACAAGGTGAATAATAATAATTGTGTAGATATGTACTGTTATTAATGAAGAACATTCATAGTAAATAAGGCCCATGCAATAGTGTGAACACAATAAAGGTTAGAAGGAATATTAGAAGGTTCCACCTACTAGAATGTTATAGGGAGATAGAGAGAGACATATAAAGAAGTGTAAGCAATGTGTTGGAGCATAGTGAAGAGTATTTTAAATGTATCAATATTACTTGAAGGAGTGTTATCCTTCCATAAGGATTAATATATCGTGTTACCCTACCTCAAGGGATTTTACTACACTCTTTTATTGATTACTTTATGTGAGTGTTTGGTTTATTATTTATGTTGTGTGTTTCTCTTATGTTATACTTTCAGATTTATTGAGGCACATAACACCTCACTTCTTCCTTGTGCACATGTAGGCATGCCAATTTGGCCTTCCAAGTCATCTAAAATAAATAAAGTGGTGACTAAAGCCTCTCCTTATTTGAGAATTATGTTTTCCTTTTACCACATGTTCTCTTTAATTTTAATTGCCTCTACCTTGTTGTTTTCCTTAGTGTTTAAGGATAAATTCGTGATTGCGGACACAGACCAATCTCCCCAGATCCACCTGGATCTGGAACAAAACGTGACAGAATACTACCCTTTCCCTAGATCTAGACTATTGAAATGAACTAAGAGAAATGGATGACGGACATACCTTATGGACGCTCTCCTTTAATCTCTGTTGTTCCTTGATCTGCTCCGATGCTCTTGCATCGTTCCAATCACAACAACACAAACCAATCACAACAAATCCAGATTAATGTATTCAAAACCTAGTCTATACATGTGATCAAGGAATCATGTAATAAGATGACATCATCATTATGGGAAAGAGACATATTACTGTATTATTAAATATGAAAGAGATATTACAACCTTTGCCTTGATGTCGTAAGGTCCCTTCCAACTGTCCTTCGTTCCCCACACACTTCTTGCTTCAAGGATTCTGAAACCATAGATCTGATAGCTACTCACAATCTATCTTGACAAAGCAAATCTCAAAACCACTCTAATCAAGCTAATAATTCCAAGCCAAAGAACCATAACCATGAACCCCTTCTCCATGAGAACTCCTCTCCTTTTATAAGCTGAAGAAGATAAGGTGAGGAGGTTAGGATGATCCCACTAAATCATGAAAGCGAGTAAGATCCAAACCGTTTGGATGCCACCTCACCATAGAAGCTTCCCCTTCTAGAAGATTCGAGAAATCACTCATTTTTCCCACGTGCTGGAATGTTCGCACCCTAGCTATATAGAAACCTGCGAACTATTCGCACCCTGGCTATAGTGCAACCTGCGAGAATTGGTCATTCTCGCACCCTGTCTATATAGCAACCTGCGAACATTATTTTTTATA
>JASDQU010815756.1:1478-26252 GCA_032191745.1 Picea mariana
CACCTCTAACTCTCATTGTCTTAGCTTCACCATTTACAACACAATATATATGATTTTGCAGCATCCAAAACCCTAATTCATTAACTTGGATTAGATTCCTTAATGTTGGACAACTGAGAGGGGGGGGGTGAATCAGTTGTTACTGTGCTTAAACAATTATGCCCATTTTAAACTCATTGCAAAACACTCAATGATGATCACAATAATTCAGTGAAGTAAGCAATCGAGTATTCACCATCAATCACACACATGAAACACACAGAGACAAATATTCCCGAGGAAACCCATAAAGGGAGAAAACCTCTTCTTCTTGATATGATAAGTAGTCTTTATTTTTTGTACATTATCATTCTTATGAGCACCAACTCCTTTTGAGGCTTCCACCTCTGTTTTACAAGAAACAACTTGTCGAGAGCACCAACTCTCTGGTTTCTCTATAACCCACTAGAAGGAAACACCAACTCCCTTTGTGTTCCAGCACCAACTGGATGGAAGCACCAACTTCTAGTCATATAGGCACCAACCTGTATAAGCTGCAACTTGATGAGAGCACCAACTCTCTTGATTCTCTGGCACCCACTAGAAGGAAGCACCAACTCCCTGAGTGTTCCAACACCAACTGGATGGAAGCACCAACTTCCAGTCACACAGGCACCAACCTGTATAACAGAGAATGATAGTTCTCCCTTGAACCACCCTACCACCCTGGCTTTTCTGGCTGTGACCAGATGGAAGCTACAACTCCCTGTGTTCAAGCACCCACTTGAAACTCTGAGGACAATCATCCTCTCTAGCACCTCCCTACCACCCTGATTATAAATCTTTTCTTGAATAATTTAATACAGTGATACAATATTTATCAAATGGATTACCAGTCTCATCACTGTTTTTCTATACTGCTCTGCTCTGCCTCTGATCGAATTTGTTATAGCTCAATACCTTCTTCAGCTTCTATCCTCTGCAACTCATGCATATTTCTACTTTTATGCTACGCTCTTTCTCCTTCTGGGCACCAATGCCTCTTTGTTCATCTCTTATGCTACATTTCATGCTCTGTGTCATTCCTTCATTCTATGTGTTGCGCCTCTTATATGCTCTTCTGGTCCTCTGCACATCCTCCTTCTACCTGTATGCAAATGTTAAAGTTTCTTCTATTATTAGGTTACTTTCAATTTACTAGATAACAATAGCATAGATAGGATCACTGAGAGAAACACAATCACAAGAGTACACAAGAATTTATCCTGGGAAACCCTGTAGGGGAAGAAAACCTAGCAAAACTTCCTTAATATAGATAGCCAATACAATGCCAAGACAATGAGCCAAAAAACACATAATTTCCTCTCCTAGAGATGCGCCTCTCTCTCTCTTCCTTCTTCCGGCAACTGGTAACTACAGCTTCCTTCGATACTTGTGCACTAGATGAGTGAGCTGAGTGTGTGTCTAAATGAGGTGTTGGCCTCTCTTATTTATACAATTCTGGCATGTGTGAAAGTGTCTCTTCACTGGCAGGGCCGACTTCTTCTTCTGGGTGGTTATAACCACCTTTAATATATTCTGGGGCCTCTTTAATATATTCTAGGGCCGACTTCTTATTTAGCCTATTATAATTAGGGTTTGACCAATCCGCAAAAGGGGATTTGGTCAATTACAATTCTCGACATGATCAATCCACAAAAGGGGATTGATCTAATCAATAATAAATATATTTTATCTTTATCCACAAAAAGGGATAAGAATATTCTTTACAGTTACACAATATTTTAACACTCTCTCTTAACAAGAAAGATATTTTTTTATCTTTTGACAGGTCACTAGATGTCAACATCAACTAGGTAGAAGCATCCACTGGATAACATCATCAACTTGACAACATCATCAATTGGGTAACATCATCAACTGGATAACATCATCAACTTGGCAACATCATCAACTGGATAACAGGAGGCATCAATATAATCCACTTGGTCATCTGGCATCATGATCACTAACTGACATATCTATAAATCATCAAAAATTTTGTGCTCTTTATCTTCTCACAGAAGATACTCTTTCTTTCTTTCATCTTCACGCAAAAGATACTTCTTTCTTATCTTCAGATAGAAGACGTCTTATCTTCACACAAAAGATGTTTTATCTTCACACAGAAGATATTCTATGAGTTTTTCCATTCCTTTTATTTTTTCCCTTCTCTTGTAGTCATCTATCTCACCCATCGACTGGGGAGGACTACTACCATAGCTTCACTCCTAGTCATCCCACATGAACTAGAGAAGATAAGATGCTAGCTTGGGCAAGACTAGACTCCCTTTCCATGATCCACGCAGGATCACAACACAAGCCTCAATAGCCAACTAACCATTCCACATGGTCAAGGTTTGTGTTCCGAGCTACTCAATCCTTGGCTAGAGGAGAGTATCTGCCCACTACCCCTTGGAGAAACATCCACATTCCTCTCTACGAGGGTGGTCACACCCCTCTCTATGAGGGTATTCTAGCATGTTCCTAGATTATTCAAAACTCAACACTTGGACAGAGGCCAACCTTGCCAAATTTCTCATTCCCCTTCTCTACAAAGGTCTCTTCTCTTTTCCTTCTCTACAAAGGTCTACCTGTGGGATTTCTCATTCCTTCTTTACGAAGGTCTCTTCCTTCTCTATGAAGGTCTAGCTATGGGATCCAAAAAAAATCTCTTTTGTTCCAAAATCTTTCAATGGTATAATACCATGCTACCCATCTTTTGGGCACCACCCATCTACTAGATAACTTTCATCTTGATCAAAATATCTGGGCACCATCCATATTCTTTCCTAACTACATCAAATCATGATCCTCAATTTCAAATTCAGAGACATAGCTCCCTCTAGCACCAAACTGATAGTTTCTAATCATCATCCTTGAAGTTCTCTTTTGTAATATCTTGGGTTCCTTCTTGAGTTCGGATATTTCTTTCTTCATATTGGATCAACCCGCTCCCTCTACATCTATAAGAATGGTACTGGAGCAACCTGTAGTTACCTGCATCTCATCAACACTATCTGAGTATCCATCTTTTTCTTTATCTTGAACATTTATGTTCTGCATCTTTAGGAGCCTCCTTCTCCTATATAGATACTGGATATTGTCTGGTCTTTACGAACTGTCATCATATCATACGTCCTTCTCGTGTTGTCTAACTTCTGCAAGTCATGGCATAAGTTCTTTCTTTCGAGACTTACTTACAGTATGATTTCTTTGTCACTCTCATGAGTGATCATACATGAAATAAATATTTTATCTATTTCTTCATCCTCTTCTTTGATACTTCCTTCATAAGTCTGCATAGACACTGAAGTAAAACGAGGTTAATTAACATTCTCACAAAAATCTAACTTGTAATGATAAAGTATTAAAGTAAACAAGATACTAAAAATAAACATGAATACTTATCTTTTGTTTTTGTGTGGGGAGTCTCTCCAGACTCTACCATTTGGTATCTTTCTTCAGATCAACTATCTTCAACTTAAAGTACATAATCCTTAATTTCTGCTAAAGCTTTCTTTGAGGGAGGAGATTCCTCTTCTTCTGCCATATGCGCTTGATGCTTTCTTTTCCCTTTTCCTTGAGGACAATCATAGGAAAAGTGTCCCAAATTTTGACAGTTGTAGCATCTGATCTTTGAAATATCTTTCTTCTTATTTGGAACTCTTAAAGAGTTAGCTTCTTTATTGTTCTTCCTGAAGGAAATTCTTTTGTTCTTTTGAGCTGTAAGAGCTTCCTCTTCATCGACAATTAATCTCTTTTGTTGGTATTCAATTCTACATTCTTTGTGTGTGCAATTTGCCCATAAATTATCAAACTTGGGTAACTTGCTTCTTGCACACACTCCTTGTACAAAAGGAATCCAAAATGTTGGAAACCCATTTAGGGTTATGGTTACAAGATCCTTGTCACTAATGACATCTCCAATATCTGCAAGCTGATCTCTGATATGAGAAACTCTCATAAGGTAGGATGTGACAGATTCTGAGTTTTCCATCTTCATATTACAAAGATGATTTCTTAAGGTAAGATTCTGGATGATGTCTTTGCTTTCATATAACCTGCTGAGTGCTTCATACATTTTCCTTGTTGTCTGTAGTTCATATATATGAGGGATCAAGTGATCCTTCACTGAATCTGACACAATTCTCTTTTCTTTCTTTTCATTCTTCTTATGATTGGTCTTTTTCTCTTCTTCATCTAGTTCTGATACCCCCACTGTAACATGTTCTAGGAGATCATTCTCGTCTAGAATCATCTGCAACCTATGCTTCCAAGATCTGAAGTTTCTAGATCCTTTCAGCATGTCTTCTACCCTCATACTGGTAGCCATTCTTTCTTGTATAAGAAACCGTAGCCCTCCAAGCTATAAAAATAATAACAAAATAAAATTACTTGGATCTGAAAACTGAACTCACCAAAAGATGCACTGGACTGAGGTGAGGATGCTGGTATAGTCAGATTTCTGAAAATCCAAATTTTACCCCTTGAAACTTGATCTGCAAATTTTTGGACTGGTGCTTCTGGTTTTCTAGTACTTCTTGTACTCTGGTACTTCTGGTACTTTTAGTACTCTAGTTTCGGGTACTTCTAGTACTTTGTGAAAACTAGGGTTCAACTTTCCAGAAGATATAGCCACTGAAAATATGTGCTGAAGATGCCAAAATGTTCCTTGAGGTAGGGCCCACCTTTCTATATGGATTTGGGGTTGGAAACCTTCTTCAATAAAAAGCCCTAATTTTCATGTACGACAATAGTGACATTTTTTTTTTCCTGTGAAAGATGCTCTCTTCAGCTTAGCTCTGATACCATGTTAAATTTTCTACTATTATTAGGTTGCTTTCAATTTACTAGATACCAATAGCATATATAGGATCACTGAGAGAAACACAATCACAAGAGTACACAAGCATTTATCCTGGGAAACCCTCTAGAGGAAGAAAACCCAACAAAACTTCCTTAATATAGATAGCCAATACAATGCCAAGACAATGAGCCAAACAACACAGAATTTCCTCTCCTAGAGATGCACCTCTCTCTCTCTTCCTTCTTTCGACAACTGGTAACTGCAACTTCCTTTAATACTTGCGCACTAGATGAGTGAGATGAGTGTGTGTCCAAATGAGGCATTGGCCTTTCTTATTTATACAATTCTGGCATGTGTGGAAGTGTCTCTTCACTGGCAAGCCTGAATTCATATTCTGGGTGGTTATAACCACCTTTAATATATTCTGGGGCCTCTTTAATATATTATGGGGCTGACTTCTTATTTATCCCATTATAATTAGGGTTTGACCAATATGCAAAAGGGGATTTGGTCAATTACAATGCCCGACATGATCAATCCAAAAAAGGGGATTGATCTAATCAATAATAAATATATTTTATCTTTATCCACAAAAGGGGATAAGAATATTCTTTGCAGTTACACAATATTTTAACAACAAAACTATCAGGAAAGGGGCCACTCCAACCAAGCTGATAATTCCAAGCCAATCAAGAACAAGCTCATGAACCAACCAAGCTAACTTTCTCCATGAGAACTCCTCTCCTTTTATAAGTTGAAGAGGATAAGGTGAGTAGGTTAGGATGATCCCACTAAATCATGAAAGCGAGTAAGATCCAAACCAGTCGGATGCCACCTCACCATAAAAGTTTCTTCTTCTAGAAGATTCAAGAAAACGCTCAATTTTCCCACGTGTAGGCATTCTCGCACCCTAGCTATAGGGAAACCTGTGAACATCTCACACCCTAGCTATAGTGCAACCTGCGAGAATGGGTCATTCTCGCACCCTGCCTATATAGAAACCTGTGAACTTCCTTTTTTATAAGGTTTTTACATAGGAAAATGCAACTTCTTTTCTCAGGAAAAGTTCTTCTCCCTTCTCTCTTTAGGAACTCAGGCCACTGACCCCTCTGAAGAAAACATATAGATTTACATCATTAATGATCATAGGGATGATGAAAATAATGTGTAACAGAGAGCCCCCCAAAGTATGAAGTTAGAACAGAGTGATAGCTGAAATACTTTGTCAAGTGTGTGTAGGGAACAAGGAACAATTGGTTGGAAACCTGCCAACAAACAAGGAAATACAATACAATAATATATCATCACTGAGGTAGGCATTCCCATACTCATAATACAAATGACTCAAAGAATAAATGCCGACATGTGAAGATCCATGTCAAGTAAGATAGGTCATGGCCACGAAACATACACTGTGGATCCATGCCGATATGACTCAAATCTGAACATAGCCACCAAAAATACACTGTGGATCTATGTGTTAAAGACTCAAATTTGAACATAGCCACTAGACATACAATGTGGATCTATGCAACAATACACTGAATATACTCCAACGCAACTTGGATCTGTCAAAAAATATCCAAGGTCTTCATCTCCACCACTCTATAGTACGAATCTAACCATGTGAATACATGTGTTGAAGTCGAACATGGTAGAAACCACTTGATTACCAATCATTAGTGTATACAGTTAACAAGTGCAAGGGAAATCACCATTAATGTCAATGACTCCCAAGGTACACTAGTACAATCCAACAAATGTGAATAAATGAGCTGAAGTCGAACACTCGACAGAATCTTCCAATCAGGGGTCAATTATGAAAACCCACTGTCGAAAGAGAGGAAACCTGCCATTGAGGCATGCAAGTTCCAAGGTACCAATTAGTTTCTAAGTCTAATTCCTGGATAATGAGTTGAAGTCAACAAGAAAAAAAAACTCGTCACAGGAGGGCCTTAATGTATCCCACATCAATGACACGAAACAAGTAACAAGATTTGATGTAGATCAGAGTAACAAGTGATTCAGGACTAACTCGGGGATGGATGATGCAATAGAAGGATTAAAGACTGCAGAAATGGCCGATGCAATAAAAGGCTTTTCAGGTTGGACATCTTTTTGAACATATTGACGACACGACAACTGTCTTGGAAAATAATGACTCAACAACAGGGATCACAGACCAATTTGTAATCTTATAAAGGAGTATGATCAAGAGACAAGTGGATTTTCCAACCTAGACACAAGGCGAGTGAAAGGGTGTCATGTTCAAAAGCAACTCTTCCACAGAATACAGGTTTAGATACATTTCTTTCCCAATTTTTCCCCCACCATTTCTGGAGAGTACCTCTTTATTTTTACGCAAGCTTGAGGAGGATAACATATGCTTGTAATGTAAGCTCATCCTTCGGATGAGTCCCTTGGAGTATGTTTAACGAACCCTAGGAAGGAGTGGTTCGGTCCCATATGGGCCTTTCGATGTTTGTTTAACGAGTCCAAAGAAAGAAAACTCAGGGGTTTTTCATGTTTAGAGAGTCTGAAAAACACTTAAAGAAAACTCTCCCAGTTCCTTTTTTGTAAATTAGTTCGACGAGACCGAAAAAGTGATAAACTATCGCTCATTGAACGTTTTCTTCAAATACTTTAACGAGCGTGAAAAGAACAAGGTCACTCGGCAATATTTTCATGTTTAGAGACTCTAAAAAGAGCTTAAAGGGAACTCCAGGAGGTTCCTTTTTCGTATAACCTTTACGAGTTCGAAAAAGTGATAAAAGCATACTTGGTTACATTCTCATTGATTTAGGAGCATGAGAAAGAACAAAGACCAAGCTAGGGATTGTTTTCATTTTTACACAAGCTTTAAAACAAAACAAAACTATGCTTGGAATAGATTTTAATTTTTTACACAAGATTAAAAACTAAACAAAACTATGCTTGGACCTGGTTTCATTTTTACACAAGCTTGAACCAGAGGAAAGCATGCTTGCAACTTCCCAATGCATGGTTGGTACTTATCCCCCAGCTTAAGAAACTAGTGGCTCTACTTCAGCATGAAGTCTAGAGGCTGGAAGTATTGCCCCCCAAGCTTCGTTCCATCCAACGACAAAGGTGGAGGAAATGAAGCTTCAAATACTAGACGAAGGACTTGACTCAAACAGAGAGGGGGAAAACTATTTCATTTTTTAACAAGCTTGAAATTAGAAAACCATGCTCAAAGACCTTTGTTTCATTTTTTAACAAGGTTACCTCAAAGATGCAAAAACTATCCTCATAACCTCTGTTTCATTTTTTAACAAGGTTGTCGTAGAGACACAAAAACTATCCTTGAAACCTCTGTTTCATTTTTTAACTAGGTTTCCGCAGAGACGCAAAAACTATCCTCGAAACCTCTGTTTCATTTTTTAACAAGGTTGCCGCAGAGATGCAAAAACTATCCTCGAAACCGTTGTTTCGTTTTTTAACGAGGTTTTTGCAGAGACACAAAAACTATCCTCGAAAACCTTCTTGATCATGGATTCCAGGAGGACAATTCTCTGGAGTGACACCATGTCAATGGAAAAAACTTGGTCATGGCTTCCAAGAGGTCTTCACTGGAAAGAAGAAACACACTCTAGAAGGACACCATGTCAAGGGTCGCGACAGGAGTTTAGAGATCAGGCTCTAACAACCCTATCGAAGAGATTACCATGTCAACTGCTAGATCTAAGTCATCAGAAATTGAAGCCATGGGAGACAACGCCACATAATTGACTTTTGGTAGGGGCGATACTGTCTGCATACAAGAACCATTCAGGGAGGCAATCCAGGCAGGATCAATGAATGAAATTTGATCAACAGTCACAATCCGTCCATCGTGAGGGAAAGATATCGCACGAAAAAAAGTAGACACAATAGATTTCATGGCATAGACATAATCTCGCCCAAGGAGTAAAGAAAAATCCAAGGGGTCTTGGACTACCATGACATCAATAAAGACAGTTTTTCCTCCCAAAGTTACAGGAAATTGAGGAAGGGTCCCTAAAGGTTGACTGGTTCTTTTGTTAAAAGCTAACAGATTCTGCGTAACCGGCGCAAGTGGAGGACAACCCAAAGCTTTCCAAGCAAAAGAGGACAAAATACTAACGGATGCACCTTCATCTATCAGTGTCTGAGGAACATCCCGACCAAAAACCTGAACTGTAATCTGGAAAGGAAAGTGAGAGGGAAGACAAGGTCCAGTTAGCACACCCCAATCAAAACGGATGACCTCATTATTTGGAGGGGGTCCTACGGGAGAAGGAGGAATACCCCCTAACACGACAGAGTCTGTATCAATGAGAAAAATATGGGCAGTATCGGGTTTACTCTCTAGCGAGAGAGTAGGATCGACCAATGGAGAGATCAGATCGACCACTTGGGTTTCATTCTCCAAGGGGAGAATGGGGTCGATAGGTGGAAATGAATCGACCGCTTGGGTTTCACTCTCTAACAGGAGAGTGGGGTTGACCAAGGATGGGATTGGATCAATCACTTGGTCTACTGGTTCAACTAAGGACGTGACCAGATTAATGACATGATCAACCGGATTGACCGGTGAAGGGACCAGAGTGATCATTCCATSAACTACAGGTGGGTTGAGAGAAAKATTGCGATAAGTGGCTAGAAGTTGAGGCTGTGAAACAATCATGTATTCCATTAATTCTGAGGCTTTTTCCATATGAGGGCAAAGATGAATTAGATGAATCCCTTTGCATAACATACACAAGAACTTGACTCTACTTTTCTTCTTCTCAACGGTATCTTGACTAGTTGACGGGGGGTCGTCAACATGTTGTTCAGAGGCTAACGACATGGGTTGGCGAGGATGTGTAGACCATACTTCTATAACATTGGGTAGACCAGGGCAATCCTTGAGAAGATGGCTACCCTTACAAAGCCTGCAAGGGTACTTGGGCTTACGGGTTGTTTGGGTGATATTGACATCATCAACACTCCCAGCACGATTAACAGTAACTGGTTGTTTTCCAACATGTTTGACAGTGGTTGGAGGTTTTGACCCTTGTTTATCTTTCTTCTTCTTAATCTTCCTTTTATTTTTCTTCTTATTCACTGGGTTACTAGCGTCAGAACTTTCACTCAACGAAGAAGATGAAACGGAAGGCGACATTGCAAGCGAAGAAGGTGAAGAAGACCTTACTGGTGAAGAAGGCGAAGGATCAACATGAGGTTGATTCTCTTAGGGGGAAGTTCTTGTGACTAAAGCACTAACTGCATTCGGGATTACCTGAGTGGAAAACAACCATACTGGTAATCCAATAGTGAGACCTGGAAGGCTCAAAGTAGCGATGTGAGGAGGACCAATGTTTCCATAAGAAGGAAAAACAAAAGGTTCCCCTGGAGCAGGGGTTCCTTCATTGGTCATTCCAGGACCTGATGCCATTAAATAAATCTAATCTAGAGTCCACTAGGGAAAACAAACAGCACACGCTAAAAATCTAGGAAGCAAGCAAACAAACAAAACCTTCTCACAATGAATGCACTAGTTGGTGATGAAATCCAACGTCGCGGGAACAATGTAAGAAGGGGCTAAGATAGAGTGGGTGGAAAAGTTATTTTGACGACCTTCTTAACGGACTTACACCCTGGTGCAAGCTCCCACACATCATCGTGGGTATACCCTCCAAGGAGCCCGAGTGAGTTTGGACAACGTCGATTCCAGGTACCATGAAGACTTGCCCCTCCACAGTCACCTTGTGTAAAGAACCTAAAGAGATAGGCCACTAAGGTTACCAATGACAATAATAAAGCCTGGGGGGACAGTCGACAGTCCGATCCACATGCAAAAGCAGGGTATCTAGCCCAAAATCAACTTGAGAGGCTTCCACTCATCATTGTGGGTATACCTTCAAGTGACCCCCGTAATACGTGCAATCTCTACACCAAGACCAACAAAGCACGGTGAGTAACTCTGCCAGTCTCAATGCGAACTGATGATTGACCCTTGTGTTAGAAGGTCTTCCTAGGACAAAATGTAATAAGTGGATTTAACTACTCCCTAACTCAAGATTCTATGTTTGTTTGCAACTTTGGAAAGTTATCTTTCACACCTATTCTAAAGCCCTACAACTAATCTAATGTAGGTTTGCTACCAAAAAGATAAAAATGTCTAATCAATTTTTATGAGTGCTTTATTTTATGGCTG
Organism: Picea mariana; assembly: GCA_032191745.1. Lineage (NCBI taxonomy): Eukaryota > Viridiplantae > Streptophyta > Pinopsida > Pinales > Pinaceae > Picea > Picea mariana. Next base: position 12,488 of record JASDQU010815756.1, read on the forward strand.
TTGTTACTCAAAAGGAAGATGGCGTGGACAATATGGTGTTTTGACCGACTCGAAAATTATGCAAAGATATGAAGATGCAATCTTTTCATTTCAATGAAAGCTATGCTACGAGAAGGAGAAAACATTTATCATTCCCATATGCACGATGTCCCAACATATATTAAACTCCTCAATATAAATATTGTCAAGAAAAGAGAAAAAGGTATTGAACACCATAGCATGATTCATGGCCCCCCGGCCATGAGGGGGAAATTTTTTTCATAATTTAAGATCAAAAAATGCCAAGAATCATGCAATTTCTCTACTTCAAATGCAAGGATGCCCCCAATATAATATAAAGAAAGAAATTAAATCTTTTTGTTTCAAAATTTCACTAAAAGCAATAATGAACTTTATTAAAACAAAGAAACCCAAACTAAAAAGTTCTCTTTTAAAGCGAACTATTCAGAAGAAATCTGATCTTTCCCTAAAAAATTCTAAAGAAAACACATGCTTTGTAATTGAAAGACACTCAAAGAAAGAGACTAATCCTTCAAAACCAAACAAAGCAAAAGTGGCTAAAAGAAACTCAAAGGATGTCAAGCAGACTGTAAGCAGATCAAGATAGGCTCCAAAAGCTCAATCCAGTTAATCAAAGCAAAACTGGGTCATCAAAAGATGACCAGACCCAATCCAAAAATGTTCACAAACAAGTTCACAGCCTAGAAATAGAGTGCAGTGCGAGAATTAGGTATTCTCGTTGGCTAGAAATTAGTAGGGTGTGAGAAGTTCGCACCTAACTGAACAGTAGGGTGCGAACATCAATGATTCTCATAGGCCACTAAAGGGTACAGTGCGAGAATGCCTGTAAACAAGCAAAAATTTGAAAAAAAGCTAAATTTGAGTGAACTTTCATATACAAAGAGCCTATATGGATCTCCTACAGACTCCGAGACCAGAAAACAAGCAATCAAAGCAAGGGAAACTAGACTATCTAGATTCTAAGTTCGATCCCCAGAGATTCAGAGTTCGATCCCCAGTGGAGTTGCCAATTTTGTTATTGGATAAATCCATAGGTGAAGACACTAATCGATCTCCCTAGATCCACCTGGATCTAGAACAAAGTAAGACAGAACATGACTCTTTCCCTAGATTTCGATCATTGAATTAACTAGGAGGCAAGAACAAGTAACATACCTTATAATCACTTCATATGGTCTTTGTTTCTCCCACTTTGCTCCAGTTCTCTTATGCAGTCAAGACCAACACAACACAAACCAACCAAAGTGAAGAAAGAACAATATATTCAACGGTTAACCTATGTGTATGATCAAGGAATTACACAATAAAGTGAAAATAGATTTATGGGAAAGAATCATATTACTGTATCATATTAAATGTGAAAGAGAGATTACAACCATGGCCTTGATGTTGTAAGGTCCCTTCCAACTGTCCTTTGTTCCCCACACACTTCTTGCTCCAAGGATTCTGAAACCATAGATCTGATAGCTACTCACAATCTATCTTGACAAAGCAAATCTCAAAGCCACTCCAACCAAGCTGATAATTCCAAGCCAATCAAGAACAAGCTCATGAACCAACCAAGCTAATTTTCTCCATGAGAACTCCTCTCCTTTTATAAGTTGAATAGGATAAGGTGAGGAGGTTAGTATGATCCCACTAAATCATGAAAGCGAGTAATATCCAAACCATTCGGATGCCACCTCACCATAGAAGTTTCTCCTTCTAGAAGATTCGAGAAAATGCTCATTTTTCCCACGTGTAGGCATTCTCACACCCTAGCTATAGGGCAACCTGCGAACATCTCACACCCTAGCTATAGTGCAGCCTACGAGAATGGGTCATTCTCGCACCCTGCCTATATAGCAACCCGCGAACTTCCTTTTTTATAAGGTTTTTAAATAGGAAAATGCAACTTCTTTTCTCAGGAAAAGTTCTTCTCCCTTCTCTCTTTAGGAACTCAGGCCACTGACCCCTCTGAAGGCAACAGATAGGTTTACATCATTAACGATCATAGGGATGATGAAAATAATGTGTAACAGGAAGCACAGTTCTAGTCTCGTCTCATAGTATTGCTTTATGTCACAACAATAAAGATGGAAGCAAGATACTCGTCCTGCTTTACATCACAACCATCAGGTTGGAAGCAGGATGCTAGACTGGCTTTATGTCACAACTATCCAGCAGAAAGCACAGTGCTAGCCTCATCTCATCATCTTGCTTTACGTCACAACCATAAGGTAAAAAACAAGGTATACGTCCTTATTTATGTCACAACCATCAAGTCAGAAGCAGGATACTAGACTGGCTTTACGTCACAACTATCCAGCCGGAAGCACAGTGCTAGTCTCATCACAACATCTTGATTTACATCACAACCATAAGGTAGGAAGMAAGKTACACATCTTTCTTTACATCACAACCTTTAGGTCGAAAGTAGGTTACTAGACTTTCTTTACGTTGCAACTATAMAGCCGAAAGCATAGTACTAGTCACATCACATCATCTTGCTTTATGTCACAACAAGAAGGTCGAAAGCAAGGTACACATCCTGCTTTATGTCACAACCACAAGGTCAGAAGTAGGGAATATCTCATCACAACAACTACTCCCCCTTTTGAGTAAGGTCTTTTCAGACTATGCCAAACTTATCTCAGAAGTACTCAAAATTTACACGAGATAGGGGCTTGGTCAACACATCAACAACTTGTTCATCCATGTTGATGTATTGGAGCTTTATGGCTCCTCTCTGCACCATGTCATGGATGTAATGATATCGGATCTCTATGTGCTTTGACTTATCATGGAATACAAGATTCTATGTCATCTTTATGCAGCTCTGGTTGTCACATAGGATCGAGGTTTCTTCTGTCTCTAGCTCAAATAGACCTGTCAGCAACTTTCAAATCCATATAGCTTCGCAACTAGCAGAACATGCAACAATGTATTCTGCTTCCACTATGCTGAGAGCAATGCTGGATTGCTTTCTACTCTACCACAAGATCATGGTTGATCCCAAAATGAAACAACATTTGAAAGTCCTTTTCCTTTCAGCAACGCTTCCTGCCCAATCTGAATCAGTGTATCCACTCAATGTGAAATCATGATCTCCATCATAACTGAGACCACAATCTAATGTACCCTTAAGGTACCTCATCACATGTTTTGCAGCCACTAGGTGAACATGTCTAGGTTCTACGAGAAACTAACTCAAGGTGTTCATGGAAAAACAAATGTCTAGTCTGGTGTTTGTCAGGTACATAAGTGATCCAATAATCTTTCTGTACAGTGTGGCATCAATCAATTCTGATGAAGTATCGACCAACAGTTTTAGCTTCACTTCCATGGGTGTATTCATGGGCTTGCATTCCAACATGCCAAATATCTTCAGGATTTCGACTGCATACTTCCTTTGGTTAAGGAAGATCCTCTCTGGACTCTGCCATACCTCAAGACCTAAGAAATAGTGCATTAGGTTGAGGTCTTTCATCTCAATTTCTGAAGCGAGTCTCTTATTACATTCGGTGATGAGATTTTCTTCTCCAGTTAAGAATAAGTCATCCACATATAGCAATAATATCACTGGCTCATCGTTCATAACCTTTAAGTAGAGGTTAGAATCTGCCTTACTCTTGGTAAAGCCCAAGCTTTTTAGGAAACTATCTATATGGCCATACCAAGCTCTGTGAGCTTGCTTCAATCCGTATAAGGCTTTCCTCAGTTTGCAGACATGAGACTTATTGTCTTTAACTTCAAATCCTTGAGGTTTCTCTATATACACTTCCTCTTTAATGACACCATTTAGGAAGGTTGTCTTTATGTCCATCTAGTGCAACTTCCACTTCATCTTAGCTGTAAGGGATAGGATGGTTCCGATCGAAGTGTATTTGGCTACAGGAGAAAATGGCTCTTCATAGTCAATGCCTTCTTTCTAAGAAAAGCCAAGAGCGACAAATATTGCTTTATACTTCTCAATACTTCCATCAGCAACATGTTTTATTTTGAAGAGCCATTTGGAGGATACCATGTATTTACTCTTCGGTTTGGGAACTATTTCCCATACATCATTCTTTATTATGGATTGGTATTCCTCCATCATGGCATCTTCCCATTCTTTCCTCTGAATGGCTTCTTCAACGCAGGTAGGATACTCCTCTAAGAGATCACACATCAAATCCDTATAACTGGAGAATGGATTTGGTCTTTTCACCTGTCTCGAGGTTCCTTCGGGAACACCATACTTCTCTCCATATTGAATAAGCTCTCTAGCCCAAGCTGGCTTTCTTTTATGGAGGATCATCATCTGAGGAGGTTCTTGATCTTCTATTACATAATGGTCTTTTGGAATTTCCTCATCAGGGGAAGTTACGACTTCCCTCAATAGTTCTGTGGCTCTGGGAACCTCCCTCGTAGCAGTTATGGGGATTACAGATTCCTCTTCATATACTTCTTCAAGCTGGCATCTTCTTGATTTCTTGAGCGCTGCATATTCATCAAAGGTCACATACCTGTTGATCTCAATGTGGTGGTGACTTGGTATATAGATTCTGAAGTCCTTGGATACCTCACAGTATACCACAAATATTCCCTTCTTTCCTGAGGGTTCCAGCTTGTTTCTCTTCTCTTTCGGTATATGAATAAAAACTGGGTAGCCAAATATTTTGAGATGGCTTACCTTTGGATTCTTTTTGGTGAACATCTCTTCAGGGGTATTGAACCCAAGTGCACTATGGTATAATTGGTTTTGCACATAAAAAACTGTTATTGTTGCTTCTTCCCATAAGCACATAGGAAGATCTTGATCATGGATCATAGTCTTCACAACTTTCATTATTGTTCTGTTCTTCCTTTCAGCTACACTGTTTTGTTGAGGATTATAGGGAGTAGTGAGTTCCCTCTTGATCCCAACATCTCTATAGAAGTTCATGAACTCTTTTGAGGTGTATTCTCCTCCATTATCTAACCTGAGTATCTTAATCTTTCTTTTAGAAATATTCTCAATCAAGGCTTTGAATTCCTTGAACTTGTTGAACATTTCATATTTAGATTTCAAAAAATACACCCAGGTTTTACGAGAATAATCATCAATGAATGATACATAGTATACATACCCACTAATGGAGGACGATGGAATTGGGCCACACACATCTGAATGAATGAGTTCTAGGACTCCTTCTTCTTTGTTGTCTCTCTTCAGAAATGGGTTCTTGATGTTCTTCCCTTGTGCACATCCATTGCATATCCCTTCATGGTCAACCTTGTGTTCTGGTAAACTTGTGACCGCTTTGCATATGTAGGGTAGAGCCATGTAGTTGATGTGAGCTAGTCTTATATGCCAAAGTTCACATGAGTTTTCAATGGCATGGGCCATGGCAGTTTCTGAGTGACCCTTTAGTATATACAAGCCATTTTCTTCACTTCCAATGATGATTGCTTCATTTATGGTTTCTCCTTTAGCCCACATGAGGACTTCTCCATCTATAAAGGCAACTTTGTAGCCTTTATTTTCTATATCTAAAATGGAGAGTAGGTTCTTTTTCAAACCTGGTACATAGAGTACGTCCTTCATATTTAATGAATTCCTTGAATTCAGTTTGTAGCTTGATTCTCCCATTCCCTTGATCAAATATTGGTAATTATCTCCAAGTGTCACTTTATGAGAAAAAATCTTTTCTGAAATACAAGAGAGAATGTTTCTCTGACCTGTCATGTTCTTGGAGGCACCACTATCAATGAGCCACGTGTTGTCTCTAGGTGTTACCAATCCTGAGAGGGCTGAGATCAAGACATAGACTTTGATATGTTCTCTTATCATCTTTGCAGGTGGCTCTTCATCTTCAACTGCATGGGCATGGTGCCTCTTATGTTTCCTCTTGTATTCCTCTCATATGTCTGGACATAATTTCACAATGTGTCCCATCTTGTCACAACGATAGCATTGTACAAATGAGTAGTCTCTTTCCCTTCGTTGTCCTCTCTTATGAAATATCCTTGGATGAGATTCTTTATTATTGAATTTGTTTGGCAGTTGAGGCTCTTTATGAGTCTCTTTTTGGAAGTAGGGATTGTTGCTTCCTCTTTTGGTGTGAGTATCTAGGGCTTGATCATCATCTCTTTCTAGTAGCACTTCATGGTTAGCTACTCTGGTTTCTTCTTGGATGCATTCTTCCCATAGACTATCAAACTTCAGTTTCTCCGATCTAGCACATATTGTTGGGATGAATGCATCCTAAGGTCTTGTGAGACCATTTAGGGTCGTCATTATGAGTTCATCTTCGTCTATGGTGTCTCCAATCTCTTTTAATTGTTCTTTAAATTCTGAGATTCTCGAGAAATATTCTTGGATCGTTTCTACTTTCTGCATCCTTGTATTCTTCAGTTGATTTCTTAGATTCATCTTCCAGTTTATGTTCTTTCCTTCATACAGTCTGCTTAGAGAATCAAACATCTCTTTCAGAGTGTTCTTTGATGACACATAAGGAATCAGGTGGTCTTTGATTGAATCTGCAATGATTCTTTAGGTCCTGATTGTGTCCTTTTGAGGCTTTGCTTTCTTTGTGGCATCTTCGGGTTCCAACACTTCTTCTTTGATGAATATTTCTAGGTCATTCTCTGCAAGGATCATGTCGATCCTATACTTCCAGGCACGAAAATTTTCCACGACTTCCAGTTTGTCAACAAGCTTCGTGCTTGCAGACATCTTTTACTTGGAGCTAGGAAAATGACCGAAAAATGAAAATGCTCAAAATCAAATTTTGAACTTACCAAGAGATGCGCTTGGCTAAGGTGAGTAGCCTGGTGTGCTTGGATATGAGAAAATCCAACTTTTACCCTTCCAAACTTGATTTGTGGATTTCTGGACTGGTGCTTCTGGTTTTCTGGTACCTCTGGTACTTTGGTACTTCTGGTGTTTCTGGTTCTCTGGTTTTTTGGTACTTTTGGTACTTTTATGAAACTAGGGTTTCACTTTCCAGGAGATCCGGCCATTGAAAAGGTGCTCTAAGAGTGCCAAAATAATCCTTGGGGGAGGACACACTTTTCTAGATGATTTTAGGGCTGAAAAGCTTCACCATCAAAAAACCCTAGTTTGCATGTACGACAACAGTGACATTTTTCTCTTGTGAAAGATGATCTCTTCAGCTTGGCTCTAATACCATGTTAATTTCTAAGCCATTATTATAGTTCTTTGCATTTCAATATATAACAACAACATAAGACAAGATTTCTGAGAAATAAACAATCACAAGAGACACAACATTTATAMTGGGAAACCCTCTAGGGGAAGAAAACCCARCAAAACTTCCTTRTTATAGATTGCCAATACAATGCCAAGAGATAACTCAAGATGAAACAGAAATTCCTCTCCAAAAGATGCACCACTCTCTCTCTCTCTTCTCCAACTGCAATTCCAAAACTTGTCTCTCAATGAGCAAGTGAGGTGTGTGTCTAAGTGAGGCATTGGCCTCTTTATTTATACAAGTCTGGCACGTGTGAACTGTCTCTTCACTAGAAGGGATGAATTCTCTAACTGGGTGGTTATAACCACCTTTATCATATTTCTTGGCCTCTTTAATATCTGCTGGGGCTGACTTCTTATTCTGCCTATTATAATTATCATTTGACCAATCCACAAAAGGGGATTTGGTCCCATTACACTAATCAACATGATCAATCCACAATGGGGACTGATCCAATGAATAATATATCAAATAATAATGAGAATACACTTTGCAGTTACATTATTTAAACCTCTCCTTCCCTTCTCTTCCACTAATGTGAGCACTGGTTGTGACCACAACCCTATTCAAAAAGGCATTTCGCGATTTCGTGTTTCGGGTGATTAGCTGCGAGTCACCTTGATTTTCCCAACCCGTGAAACTTCGAGGTGGATCCTAGAAATGCTAGCTCCTTCCATTCTCTTCCGCTGATGTGACCACTGGCTGTGACCATAGACCTATTCAGAAAGGAATTTCATGATTTTGCGTTTCGCGATGTCGGAGGTTAGAGCACCTCCCTTCTTCCAAAGTCTGAACTCATGACTTCAATCACCTCAGATCAATGGTCTGATATTTCCCATGACTCAACAGTCTAGATCTTTTGAGATCCGATGGCCCAAATATCCTCTTTKCACTTCGAGACTTTGCACTTCACGATTAAGATCTTGTCTAATCGACAACCCAGATCAGTCTGTGATCCGATGATCGAGACTTCGCGTTTCATAATGTTATAGGTTAGCTCACCTCCCTTCTTCCGATTCCAGATATCTGAAATACTCTGTATTAGATCAACGGTCCACAACTCCCCACAATCTAAGGGCTCATATCAACTCATGAACTAAGACATCGCAAGTTCCTACAACTCTCACCTTTGACTTTTGCAGTTTGCGAGTTAGCGAAATGTTGATCTCCCACCACGTGTCCTTTCTATCACCAACGAATAGGATCGAATCCACTCTATCCCTTGCAAATATTCTGAAGTTTGATTATTTGAACTCCCGGATCTGCTACCACCTGTCAACCCTAACCATGGACGGTTCCAATGACTTCAGAACTTGTCTCGTGCACTTTCCTTGGGATCCAACGGTTGTTGGTCCATGCACTCAGATCTAATGGCTGAGATCTGCTCTCCTCTTCTCTATGCGCTTGTTCRTCTTGTCTGGACTCTGATCCAACAATCCATATTCTTCACAGTGCTTGATCCAAYGACCACTATCGCTCCTCCTCCTGAGTTGATGCTTCCTCCCAACTTGGAAGAATTTCTAAGTGTCAAAGGCCTCAAACTTTGATCCTTCTGTGAGTCCTGATGATTTTCGGTCTCGTCTACGTTTCTGAGAACATTATCTCTCCTGAGCTTTGGCAATGAAGTTAACCTCAACCCTGGTGCACACTTGCACTCTGCGTGCAACTCTGCACTATTCCTCTTGAGCTTGTAGACAACAATTCCCAATGCTATCATCATTGCTTTCCTATTTTCTATCATTGCTGCCAATATGTCATCCTTGTTGTGTTGGCATGTTTACAGACAGAAGGAAGAATATGCTTGTTTGTCATTGATGGCAAGATCAACACAACGAGAGTATACTTGTTTTCCAATGATAGCAAGATTAGCAGCGCAGTGATGATGGCATGGAAAGAATAGAAGTGTAAGCTCARRAGGAGGAGAAACAATGATCGTTGGATCACCCATCCTGAATTCCCGATGGCCATCAGATCTGAATTCAGACAGGAAGAGCGTGCAGAAGAGGAGAACAAATCTCAGACATTGGATCTGAGTGTCGAGGACCAAAATCTGTCATATCCTATATAACTTCGAAGAGGATAAGGCTGAGTAATAGCCTCTAACTTCATGATATGTGAGGTCACAAAACAATCCTAGACGTTGGAGCCATAGGACACATGGCAAGTGATTGAAATTTCACTGACTTGCACATTTGAGGATCCAAAGGAGCGTGGTGTGGGAACTCACGATATGCGAGGTTACGAAACAATCCTGGCCATTGAAGCTAGAGGACACATGGCGAGCGATTGGAATTTCGCTAACTTGCACATTGGAGGAGTCAAAGGAGCGTGGTGTGGGAACTCATGATATGTGAGGTCATGAAACAATCCTAGCCGTTGGAGTTAGAGGACACATGGTGAGTGATTGGACTTTCGTTGACTTGCACGTTGGAGGAGTCAAAGGAGCGTGGTGTGGGAACTCACGATATGAAAAGTAGTGATGAGATTTGAGCCATCAGATCGAAGAAAAATTATGGATTGTTGATATAACAAGAGAAGCTCTTGAATGTTTAGCCCATGGTCATAGCCAAGGTCACATTGTCAAAGGCTGGAGGAAGGATCTAGTCCATCTAAGCTCCATTTCGAAGATCACGACTTGGGAGAGTTGAGACACCTCATACCAAGATCCTCGAAGTCGCGAGTCGTGAAGTGCCTTCTGGATAAGCGCTTGGTCACAACTGGTGGTCATATGAGAGGAAGGAGCTAGCCCAGCTAATCTCCATTTTAGAGATCGCAAAATGGAAGAGTCGAGATGTCTTGTCACAAGATTTTTGAAATGCTAAATCGTGAAATCACTTTCTATTTAGTGTTCAGTCACAGCCAGTGGGCATATTGGATAAATGTGAGTCCCTGCAGGTGTAATCCAATGGTGTTGATTAATCAAGAATTTGATCGAAGGGCTATCATTTCACCTCACAGTTAATTGTTCAGTTACGATTTAGTTAGCAAAACTGAATCATAGTTCTTGTACCTTTGGTGATTCATTGGTTGATGGGTTTCCTTGGATATTCGAGGTGTAACTGAATCAGAGGAGAGCATAAAAGAGAAATGCAGTAACTTTGTGAGGTTGGTTGTTCTAACTGAAAAAATGAGTTGAACTGTAAGAAAGGTAAAGTTACAGTATGCACAGTGTGAGATCAAACTCAGAGATGAGAAACAAAAGTTGAACAAACAGAAGAAGAGAATATTTGCAGAACAGACAGAAGAAGAGTAGAATTGCAGAACAGACAGAAGCAGAGCAGATTCGAAGAATAGACAGAAGAAGAGAAGAACTACAGAATAGACCGAAGAAGAGCATAATTGAAAAACAAACAGAAGCATAGTAGATTTATAGAATAGAGAAGAATCTATAAGAATTGATATATCTGTATTGTTGATTATTCAGTCAAAAATTCATAATCAGAGAGGTAGGGTGGTTTTTGGGAGGACTGTGGTCCTCTAGTATTCACGTCGGTTCTTGAATATTGGAAGTTGTATCTTCCATCTAGTTGTGGCTAGAAAACAGGGTGGGAGGGTGGTGCTAGGGAAAACATAGAGTTTTCTGCATGCAAGTTGGTTCTTGTATAAGTGGAAGTAGTTGCTTCCATCCAGTTGCTGCTAGAACACTCAAGGAGTTGGTGCTTCCTTCTAGTGGGTGCTAGAGAAACCAGAGAGTTGGTGCTCTCAGCAAGTTGCAGCTTGTAAAACAGAGGTGGTAGCCCCATTTTTGAGTTAGTGCTCAAATATAGATGATGTACAGAACATAAAATACTGCCTATCATTCGAGGAAGAAGAGGTTTTCTCCATTTATGGGTTTCCTCGTGAAAATTTGTCTCTGTGTATATCATATGTGTGATTGATGGTTATTATTTATGTTGTTCATATCTTGTATAATCTTCATGGTCACTTGGTGAAGTTTAAAAAAATGTTTTAATAAACATAAAATTGTTTAAGCACAATAACAATTGATTCACCCCCCCCCCTCAGTTGTCTTAGTAATTTCAACACACTATTGTTCTTGCCATCAATGACAAGCACACTCTGCCTGTAACCATGCCATCAATGTTATTGTTCTTTCCTATAAACATACCATCGTCACTGTTGTTCTTGCCATCAATGACAAGCATACTCTGCCTGTAAATATGCCAACAATCTCTGCCTTTGGCATTGATGGCAACCCTGAAGGACTACATTGTTCTACTTAGACCTCCAATTGTAGCATCCATACCACACCTTTTCTCCCCCTTTGACATCAATGTCAAAGAAAACATCCTCCCCCTGAGTTATTGCAGTACTTTTCCGAGGTATTAGATATGCAACCAACACAAACTCCCCCTGACAAGATGGACTCTCTTAGGTGAGAGAAGAGATGACACCTAGCTTTTGAAAGAGATATTCAAATGGTGTCTTGGCTAGGGGTTTAATAAAAATGTCTGCAATTTTTTCTGTGGTTGGAATGTAATGAGCATGAACGATCTTATTGGTGACCTGCTCTCTCAGAAAATGGTATTTTATGGGGATGAACTTGGTCTTGGAATGAAATACTGGATTCTTGGACCTGTTCATCTTCAACTTCAACTGTGTCCTCTCTAGTATACTCAATATTGCTCACCTCTCTTATTGGGACTCTTTCATCAACCTTTAAATCAATGCAATCAACTAATTTATACAATATTTTATTAAAGCATCTATATCCTTTACCATTGGTAGCATATCCTAAGAAGATGCCTTCATCAGCCCTATCATCATACTTGCCTCTCAACTACTCCATTTTGATGTGGAGTTCCTGGGATTGTGTATTCTCTTCTGATCCCATGTTTATCACAGAATTTCTTGAAATTACTTGACATAAATTCTCCTCCTCTGTCTGATCTTACTGCCTTTAACCTGTTGCCTGTTTGACTCTCAATTAAATCTTTAAATATTTTAAATTTCTCAAATGCTTCAGTTTTTTTTTTCTCTGAGAAAAGAAACCCAGGTGAGTCTGGAGTAATCATCAATGACCAACATGAAGTAGTTTTCCTTCCCTGTTCCTTCCTGTATTGATGGTCCACATAAATCGATATGGACTAATTGGAGTGGTTTCTCTGTTGAAGTAGAGCTCTTTGGATTTAAACCACGTCTTGGTTAGCTTTCCTACTTGGTAGGGTTTATATACAGAATCTTGTGGCATTGATAATTTTGGAAGATCTTTTACTGTCTCAAGATTTTTGAGCTTGATTAAGTGGTAAAAGTTTATATGTCCAAGTCTCCTATGCCATAACCAGCTTTCATCATGTTTTCTTAGATGACACTCTTTTCTATCTTCTTTCAGCACACATGCATTATTATTTGTCCTTATGCCTTTAGCCACCACTTGTATTGAGTTTACATTCTTTACCTTACAATCTTTGGACGTGAACACCTCTTCACAGCCTCTGTCACACATTTGACTTACATTGAGAAAATTATGTTTCAGACCATCTACAAGCAGAACATCCTGGGAATCTCCTTTGCCATTACTCAAACTCACCATCCCTTTACCCTTGATTTTACCTGGTTCATCATTTCCAAAGGTCACATATCCTATTTTGCTTTTACTTATAGACAAAACCTTATCCTTGTCTCCAGTCATGTGCTTGGAACATCCATTGTCTATATTCCAAGAGTCCTTTTGTTTTTGAGCTGAAAGTACTAGACCACATTTTTCACTATCTTTCTTTTTCCATGTGACGGCATTTCTAGCTAAGAGCTTTATCCTTGGATTTGCTTCGTAATTCTTTAGATGGTAGTTTGCAGCATTGTGGCCGAAGTTATGACAGTTATAGAATTCAAGCTCATCGTTCAATAGGTCAAAGTGATCAGTGCAATGTTGTCTACTCATTGGTTGTTTGGTTCTATGTAGCAAAGGCTATTTATTTCTTGACCTCCTCAGTTGCATATCTCTAAAATTAATTTGGCAATTGGCAATCTTATGACCAAAATTAGAGAAGTAAAAACAATAACCATGGAAGAAATTTTGGTACCTAAAGGATGGCCTTCTTCTTGGCATTTTTTGCTCCATCTTCTAATCTCATTGTTTTTTAACAGGGATCACCTTGTCTTTATTATCTTTTGGTGACAGAGTACTCACGTGGTCTGATTTTCTGTTGACTTGGAACTTGATCATCTTTACTAGCTCTTTGCTTTCTGGTTGTTTGTTGTTTGAACCACTTACATAACCTAAACCAAACTTCAACAAAGGAGATCTATGTTTTTTTAGAATGTCGTTTAGTTTTGTTGAGGCTTTAATGCTTGGAAGATTTTGGACATACAATGATTTAAACTTCTCCATCTCTTTTCTGGTTTTTACTACCTCTTCTTCCAAGGCTTCACATCTTGTCTTCTTCTCTGATAACTATTGTTTCAGAATGTCCTCGATTTTATTTTCCTCTTCTAATTCCATTTTTAGTAGAGCAAGGTCTTCATTAGGTTGTTTACTATCTTTCTTGAATTGTATCAACAATTGTTTTTGCTTTCTCTTCTTGAGT
>JASDQU010815758.1:0-10413 GCA_032191745.1 Picea mariana
AATGAGATGAGGTCGACAGGAAAAGACTCGTCACAAGAGGGCCTTGATGTATCCCCCACCAATGACACGAAACAAATAATAGACTTGAGATAGATCATAGTATGAAATGATTCGAAACTGACACAGGGAAGGCCGACATGGTAGAAAATTTATAACTGTAAATGGCCAACTCGATAGGAGGATTATTAAGGCTGGACTTCTATTGAACATATGAACGAAACGATAATGGTATTGGAAACATTGACTCAAGGAGGACCCAACATATGGACACATGGATGGTCAAACAAGAGACAAATGGATTTCCCAACCCAGATACAATGATGAAGGGGGGTGTCATGTTCAAGAGCGACTATTATTGCCACTAACGAGGATACAAAGACACATTTCTTTCCCAAATTTTCCCCCACCATTTCTGGTGAGTATTTCTTTATTTTTACGCAAGCTTGAGGAGGATAACATGTGCTTGTTGATGTAAGCTCATCCTTCGGACGAGTACCTCATAGTACATTTAACGAACCCTAAGAAGGAGTGGTTCGATCCCATATGGGTCTATTGATGTTTGTTTAACGAGTCCATATGGGTTTTCATATTTAGAGAATCTGAAAAACACTTAAAGAGGACTCCACAAGTTCTTTTTTCGTAAGTTGATCTGATGAGACCGAAAAAGTGATAACCTACCTCTCATCAAATGTTTTCTTCAAATACTTTTACGAGCGTGAAAAGAACAAGGTCGCTCGACAATCTTTTCGTTTTTACGAAGCGTGAAAAGAGCTTAAAGGATACTCCATGGGTTTCATTTTTCATGTTACCATTACGAGTACGAAAATACGACAAAAGTATACTTGATTACATTCTCATTGATTTACGAGCATGAGAAGGAACAAAACCTAAGCTCAAATTTTTTCCTGAAAAACTCCAAAAGGATCTGTACATGTGACAAATGTATAAAAGCAAACCAAAAGAGGTGTATCCTTGTTCAATATTCCACTCATAGATTTCTCACCTGCGAAAAATCAAACACTTGTAATGTCATTAGAACTTTAGGGTTTAGGTGAAATACATAAAATAATGTAAAATATAATAAAAAAAGTAAAAAAGTTAATAAATATGGGTAAAAACTTATTTTTACTATTCCATTGTTACTCCACCCAAACTTTGTTCCAAAACCCCCATTTTACCTCAAAAGTTCACTACGAATTGTGGGAGACACAGTTGATCATTTGACAAACGGTCTCCGCTGA
Organism: Picea mariana; assembly: GCA_032191745.1. Lineage (NCBI taxonomy): Eukaryota > Viridiplantae > Streptophyta > Pinopsida > Pinales > Pinaceae > Picea > Picea mariana. The sequence goes on from JASDQU010815758.1 coordinate 1,242, forward strand.
ACATGTAATTTTCATCTCCTTCAACTTTTCATGGATCAATTTTTTCTTTTCATTGGTTAGAAATGACATTTTGGGTTGAGTTTTCAAGCGTACCCGCACGTGGAGGTCGTCGCAGGTGCCCTATATCGTGCCCTGCGAAGACCCTGGGTCGTCGCAGGTAGCCTTTAGGCTATCCTCCGACGACTTCACACTATACGAATGGCTTGGCCTGTGACGTGCGCAAATCAAAAAGTGTTTTTAGATGTATTTTCCAATAAAAAGTTTCTAGGGAAGAGATGAAGATGCTAATCCCTCTTTTATGTTCCATTGCAGGTTTTCTACAGTAAGGATGTTGGAATGGCGAGAGAGAGTATGCGGTGGAATATTACTTTGTCGAGAATGACCTGGGAATGATAAATTCCCTCCGACAGTGTGGATTGCTAAAAAAATTCAAGATCCAAGGCATGAGGGCCCAGTTGAGGTTACTGGAATACTTAGTTCAGATGTGGGATGTGAACCAACAGGCATTCCATGTGGGGCACACATTCTGAAGATAGATATCGAGGATATATATTTATTGACCGGTTTGTCTCTCCATGGGGCCCGAGTTACACTGACAGGTAGTAGGGGAGGTGGTGAGCCCATGAGTCACTATATTAGTGAACACTGCGTACTCCGTACTCAGAAACATAGCGACAAAGTCGCTATCAGAGATGTCTATGACTTGTCTCTACAGACGGTCCTCTACACTATCACGTGCATGGAAAGGAGTGCAACTCCCCATATGTCTCTTCAGAGCTATTCTAGTATGCACTGGAATGCATGGAGCCTCGAGTTTTTAACTGGTGTGACGAGGTTCTCAGTAGCATGAAGAAACAATTAACCAAGTGCAGGAATGGTGACCTAAAACAATTTGGATACGATTTGATTTTGGTGTCTTTATTTCTAGAGAGGGTCCCCTTTTTACGCTTGCAGGTAGAGTGGGGTATACCAGCCCCACATGATCCAAGAATGAAGAGGTGGATCGACCTCATGGCATGACATGTGACTAGTTCTATCGTCAAATATAATGATGTTTTCTTTCACTGGTTGAGGACCCAGATGCTTATGGTAGATGACTATGCCTATGTCGATGTAGACTTCCGAGGTGATCCAGACTTGGTTCTTCCTGAGGGTTCCTAATGGGGGGACATAGGTAAGAAGTACATTTTGTTTTTATAATTTTTTTTGTGATTTTTAATATAAAATGTTTTTATGTGTTATTTATCTAATGACTAATCAAATGCTCTTTCGATGATGTAGACGTGGGAACTTACTGACCTCCAGGTTCATCCCCCATTCATAGGCGAGGGGAGAGAGCTGATGTAGCAGGAGTAGTTGTTGCTGACTACGAGATTCTGGAGCAGAATATAGAGGGGCTTACGATGAACATCCTTGATGCCTCAATCGACGATATCCCAAGGCATTATCAGCGCCATACAATGGGTGTGTCTGCTTCCATCAGTTGACTGCTCTACAAGTTAGCACAGACAATCACATGTTATAGCGAGCAACATCATTGATGCTCTTTTTGTATATGAAGATAAGTGCTTCACATTTTTGATATTTTGGTCTTCGGACAAAAACACTTTTTGTAATACTTTTATTGTTGTATATATATGAGGCTTCTACCGGCTTACTTGTTGTATATACAAAGTGTGATTGGATTTTATAAATTTCTCAAATGTCTGTCTAACACATAATTGGCTAAAGCATCAGTTAATGTATTTAGACATCTAGGAATGTGTTGACATTCAATGTAATCAAAATGACATTCCAAGAGGCGAATTCATAAATATACCCTTAATAATGTAGGACTTCGAATGGAGTAGACATTACTCAACTGTAGGACTATTAACTGCGAATCGAATCATACAACGAGATGGTGGATTTCGAGTGAAACAACGTCAGTCAATAATTCGATGACTGCATTGTATTCCACAATATTGGTGGTTGCACAACCAAGGCAAACACCATGTAGACTAATCAATTCATTTGTAGGTGCATAGATTTCCCAAGCAGCAGATGCTAAGTTTTGAGTGCTGCGACTAGCGCCATCAATGAAGCCAATGTAGGGTAGCAAAGACACCGACATCTGGAAACCAAACACAACGCAAGGTAAGCAGCTGAAGGTTGAAACCAAACAATGAAAAAACACACAAGTGTATGATACACTAAAAGTACAAGCACTCATGCAAAAATGACTTAAGCATAGTACTTATTTAAGTAAAGCCCATTTATGGGTTCACTCAAAGGGATTCCATCATAATCAACTAGATCATAAGCTCCCTTCTCCAACACACATTTGATAATGTAAGGACCTCACCATATAGCCTCGAATTTACCGGCCCATAGTAAATCACGATCTTGTTCATAAAGGAGAACTAGATCACCTTCAGAAAAAACATGTGGCTTGACATGCTTGTCATATTGGGCTTTAACACATTTCTTCTGAGTTTCAATAACTAGGGAGGCATCGTGACGGGTTTCATCTAGTTGCATTAAATTCAAAAGATGCTCTTCTTCATCAGAGGTATTGGAGAGAAGTTCAACGACCAGTTTCAAAGACGGTATTTCACATTCAATCGACAAGATAGCCTCAATACCATAAACTAGATGGAAAGGTGTAAATCCTGTGGCAGACTTAACAGATGTCCGATAGGCCCATAATACTGAGAATAACATCGTGTGCCGGCTTGTCTTATGAATTCCTATCATCCATCAAAGCATAGTAATGAGAACTTTATTGATTGCTTCAACTTGGCCATTGGCCTGTGGGTAATAGGGGGTTGAGTTTTCATGGCGAAGACCCACCTTTTTAGTAAGTTCAGACATCATGAAATTTTGAAAATGACTACCGTAATTAGTAAATATAGCTTGAGGGATACCAAACCGAGTAATGATGTGATTGAATATTAACAATGTTGCAGTTTTCCCGGTGTTATCAAATGTAGGCATCACCTCGGCCGATTTAGAGAAATAATCCATAACTACAATGATGTGTCCATGCCCCCCAACCGAGTGAGGGTTACATGTCATGAATTCAATGCCCCATTTGGTGAATGGACCAATAGAAACTACAAGATGTAAGGGAGCAGGAGGAGATCTTATTTTGTTATTATAAGTTTGGCAGGCATGGCATTTCTAAACAACGGTGATGCAGTCCTTGAACAAAGAAGGCCATAAATAACCAGTTCGTAAGATCTTTTGGGCAGTGGCATACTCAGACATATGACTGCCACAAGCTTCGGAGTGACAGTCATTCAAATATTTCTCAACTTCATCGTAAGTGAGACATCGTCGAAAAATGGAATCAACATCGTGGCGGTAAGAGTATCACCAAGAATGATGTCTTGGCGAGCTTGATACCGTATATGGCGATGATCTGTACTAGAGAGATTGGGCCGGAAAGTTTGAGTCTGGAGATATATAATGATATATCCGTACCATATGTCATCAGAACTGATCAAAAAAAGGGATTCGTCAGGCAAGGAATCCTCTACCATGTTTTCTGTCTCAGTGGAGGGAAGGTCACATATGAGTTCAGCGAAAACCAAGGATTTATTTGACTTAGCGCATTCGAATTCCAAGTCAAACTCCTGGAGAATCACTATCCATTTGGAGTACTTTCCCCCTAGCAATTGTTGGGTGAGGATTTGTTGCATAGGGTTGCAATAAAAAATAACAGTGGTTCGACGTAACAAGATATAATGACGAAAATTTTGGACAACTTGAACAACCACCAAGGCCAGTTTTTCCACATGTAAGTATTTGGTCTCCATAATCGTGAGACTCCGACTCAAATAATATATCACATGTTTGTCATGTGAATCATCCTCTTGGACTAAGACCATGGAAATGGTATACTCCGAAGCAACTAAGTAGAGGAAGTAATCTCGATTATAGTCAGGGGGAAACAATAATGGTGTACGGGTTAAGGCAAGTTTCAAAGCTTCAAAGGTTTTGTTTGCAGTATTGTCCCATACAAACTCGTAACCTTTCTTTAGTAGTTGAGTGAATCCTTTCGTTAGTTCAACATAATTGGAGATGAAACGACGTAAAAAGTTTTCCTTCCCTTGCAAACTTTGGAGCTGGTGGAGTATGGAAGGAGGAGGTAGATTAAGGATAGCCTCAACCTTCAAAGGGTCTACATGAATCTCATGTATCGACACAATAAAACCAAGTAGTCAGCCGGATTCCACACAAAATACACATTTGTGCGGGTTTAAGTGGATACAGTAATAACGACAACGTACGAAAATGGACCTCAAATGTGTCGGGTGATCTTGGCGACACATGGAATGCGCCGATAGATCATCAAGATAGGGTTGCACAATGTGCTTAATATCGTGGAAAGCATATGACATAGAGCACTGAAAAGTCACGCCAGAATTCTTGAGACCAAAGGGTATCTTGCGGTAAGCAAAGGTTCCCCAAGGGAAAATAAAAGCGGTCTTGTGTTGGTTTGCGAGTAAAATATTAATTTGATTATAGTTGGAGAAATCATCCATTAAAAAGAAGATTTCGCTACCGGCACAGTCGTCAATGATCTGGTCAATGAAAGGGGTTGGGTAATTGTCTTTAGGACAAGCCTTGTTTATGTCCCTATAATATACAAAAATGCGGATGGTACCTTTTTTCTTATTCATCGAAACTAGATTGGATACCCAATCAGTCAAAGCCACGGGATAAACAAAGCCAACTTTAAGAAGTTTTTCAACCTCAAGCTTGATAGTAGCAGCTTTGCGTGGGTGTACTGGGCGAAGTCTCTGCCAAATGGGTTTAGCGTCCGGGTATGTCTTAATTTTTTGCACAACGATATCAGGATCAATACTTGACATCTCTTCGTAACTCCAGGCGAAAACATCGCAAAATTCTTGGAAAAGGGCTTTATACGTGTGGACCTCATCAGTAGAACATGAGGCTCCGATATGAACATTCTCCATGACTTTGGGTTAAATGGATATGTCGAGAGGGACGGTAGGGGAAATGTTTCTCAAGTTCCCTTCGTACAAAACATCATGCGTTGACTCAGGAACAGAAGAAACAACAACGGTCGACAGAGTCGAAATCCATTGATAACTCTCTATGGTGTCACGTTCTAGAAAGAGAATGGAGTGATGATGCCCATCGTCCCATGGAGTGTCCTCCATAGACATGACCGACATGAGAATCTCATCAGTAGGAAAGATCACATGAAAGAGATCAGGAGATGAATTATAGAGAGAAGGAGAGGAGGGGGTTGCCGATTGAATAACTTGATAAGCAGATTCGACCGGACATAAAGACATCTTGTCGTCATAACGAGGGTAATCACCAGGGCTAGGTACTACCCATGGGTCATATGATGTAGGGGTTTCATGAACGATGGTGGATATCATGTTAATAGAGGCAACAAAAGGAGGGGGAATATTGAGTGGTGGGATTGGAAATGTACCCATCAAAGTTGAATCTTTCAAAAGAACCACTCCAACATTCTCATAACCAGGGGTTGTCTTCAATATAAAGGGAACATTGCTAGTATGAGAATCATAATTAAATAAGGCCAGCTGGTCAATAGTAACGACCTTTCCTTGGTGTGGGAAACGTACCACACGAAAAAGAGTAGACACAACTGCACGCATGGAATCAATCCAGCTATGACCAAGTAAAAGGTTATAATCAAGAGGTGCATCGAAGATCTCAACCTCAACATTGACTGATTTACCTTCCAACGTAATAAAAAATGAGGGAAGAACATCGCAGGGTTTAAATCCTGTACCATTGAAAGCCTTAAGTTTATTGTGTGATTCAGTGAGGTTAGGAGAGCCGATGGATTTCCAACAAGTAACAGACATAATGAAAGTCAAGGCTCCTTCATCAATAACTGTACTAGAAATATTCTTGCTTTGAACAACAACTTGGATCTGAAAAGCTAATTGAGGAGGAAGCCTTGGAACATGATATTCCAAGTCAAATATTATGAGATTAGTATCCGTGGGATCAATTCCACCTATGGCCTTTAATAGTGCCTTCCATTGAGCTAGGAAACTTTGAAGGATTTTGAGAGCTGACATCACGAAGGGTGCTTGCGCAAGATCTTCTACAATGTTGTAGTTTTGGGCAGCACGTGCATGAGGGTTAAACACAAACTTTCAAACAACACCCTTAGGAGGAGGGTGAAGAACTATATCGAGGCCCGGTCTTTCAAGATGAAGAGGACCATTTGGAGGTGAAGTTGAAGGAGAAGGTTGAACCAACGAAGGTGGTATATCATCAATTTTCTCTTTTATTGGAGAGTAATCCTTGGCTCGAGTTGCGACTGCAACTTTGTTCTTTTTAGAATCACCAGTACACATAAAGACATAAGATGAGGTAGAAGGAGAAGCTTGGTCTTGAATGAACAATTGGTTTTTCTATTGAGAAGGGAAAGGTTGTGAAAAAACAACAGGTGTAGGAGGTTTTTCGCTCCCTTGGAAGAACTTAGTAACCTCTGCGCGTCTCAGACAATATTTCGTGTAATGATTGTCACCACAAATCAAGCAGGGCTAGCGAGGCTTACATTTATCTTTCTCATCTGCAATTTGCGTTTTGGCTTTATCGGATTGTGGAATATTATTCTTGTCCTCCTTGTTCTTACCCTTCCTTTTCTTTTTATTTTGATTCTTTCCGGTAGGTGCAGATTGAATAGAATTAACTTTGACAGTCTTACCGGTGGAAGGAGTAGGAGCAAAAGTATTTTGTGCATTAGAATTATTAGATTTACGATTGGTGTGACCGGCTTGCGTTGAATGGGTCTCAGTGTGGAAGGTTCCAATCACACCATCAACAACATGAGAAGCTGTTGGAGGTTTTGGGGTAGGGTTTGTGAAAGGACGAGGAGCGTCAGGGATCAAATTGTAAAGCATTCCTGTTTGTGAATAAACGAGATCCAGATACTGAGCATGACTAATCGCCTGCTCTTCAGTGACAACACCACCCATGGCGAAATCATGAGCGATAGGTCCTATGAGTGATTTGGTAAACCACTCAACCAATAGTTGATCAGGAAGAGGAACTTTGATCAAACGTCTGCTCCTCCTCCACTCATGGATGTGATCAGAAATATGATTGCCTGAGGATTTTTTAAAAGAACTCAAAATTTCGATTCTTGTCTCGTATCGAATCGGTAACTGGTAATGTATGAAAAAGGCCATAGCTAGGGTGTTAAAGTCATTGAAGAAATCTCGCGGTAACTCGATGTACCATTTTTCTGTTGAACCGTGAGAGTTCATTGGAAAAGTCGTAATCTGACAGAGTCATCCATCAAGGAGTTGGATGAACACCAAAGATGAAAAGTCATAACATGATTATTCGGATATTCTCCTGCTTGACCGTCAAATTTAGGAATGTTGGACGGTAAATTGGATGGTATGGCGGGCCAGTAAGGAGAATGTAAGATAGGATCATTCAAAATTCTAGACAGATCAGGTAAATCCAAAGTGTCCAGGAAAGGAAACTGTCCGTTCACTTGCGAAAACTGCTAATTTTGAGGGGGGAGCCCCGTAAGTATACCAGTAGGACCATAAGCAGTTTGAAAATAAGGATACAGTACTGACAGATTCGATTGTGGAGGATTTTGAGGCACATAGCCCATAGGATTGGATTAATTAGGAGGGTTCCCTTGAAAAGGAACACTAGGTTGAACGTTCGAACCCCAAGTGGGATTCAAAGAACCTGGATATGGTTGACTGAGGTTAGGGGGTACAAAAGAGTTAACTTGAGGATGTTTCCCCCCAGACGGTTGTAGATTTCCTTGGAAAGGAAGATTCCAGGGTAAATATCGTACCACAGGTACACTCTGTCCATATAGTGGGTTATGGACTCCAACCTGAGGTTTCCCCCCAAGTTGAGGTGGTGCCCCAATATGAGGTTGTCCCCCAAATTGAGGTTTCCCCCCAAGTTGAGGTTGTGCCCCAATCTGAGGTTTTCCCCCAAATTGAGGTTGCCCCCCAACTTGAGGTTGACCTCCAATAGGAATCTGGAAACCAGAAGTGATAGAAAGACTAGTGCCTCTAAGCGGATTGGAGCCACTAGGGCCAGATCCTCCAAGAAAAAGTGGAGGAGGAACATAAGACCCTCTAGAGAGAACCTATCTAGGTGTAGGAACAAAACCAACACTAGCATTATACTGAGGAGGAACAAAAAGTCCAGAGCCTCTAGATGGAACCTGGGCGGAGATAGAAACAGAAGTATTCATAGCTCTATACCCAGGGGGAAGTGATGGATTTGGTCTAGGTGGAAGTGGTGTCCTAGTAGGAGCTTGGGAGATAACCACATTTCTGGTAGGAATCATGGTAGCTTGTGGAACCATAGTAAAATGGGTCATCTGAAGAGTAGGAATTGAGTGAGAACCAATCAAAAAATGGTCTGGAACGATGGTGACGTTACTGGCAGTACCAGTAAAATGGTCTAAAGGTATCGTATATGTAACAGACGTCTCAAGAACTTGTGATGCCATAGGTCGACCAGGACTCGCTCCTAGGTTACCATACAAGTTATGTACTGTCAAAGGGATAAAACCAAGAGTAGAAGTTTCGATAGTGTGAGCCGAGGTCCTAAAAGATTCACTATGAAAAAGTGGATCCTCTACTCCAGATCCTGCGTTAGGTCCAATAAGTACTTCAAAATTTTCATCAACAATAATTTCTCCTGATGAATTCATATGAAGCATACGTGGATTTCGTATAACACTCAATGCCAGATTGACAGGGAGGCAGAAAGCCTCTAAGGAGTCCGAAACAATTTGAAATCCCTCCAAAGAGTTTGTGCTTCCAACTTCAAAAGTTACTTCGTTATTGACTACTCCCTCAGGGGAGAGCCTTCTAGTGAGTTAGGAGGAAAAGTTTGGTAACCTTCTGGATCTTCCGGGTTAGCCCTTGCATCCTATGTGAATGACGAAGGCCAATGTTGCTTGACCCAAGTAGAGAACAAAGAAAATCTATGTCCGACTAGAGGAAACAAACAACACTCACTAATAAAATCTAGGAATCAAACCAAGCAAACAAACCTTCTTATTTCGAAGTCACTAGTTGGTGATGAAATCCAACATCGTGAAATCAAGACAAGAAGGGGATGGGATAAGCGGGTGGAAAAGTTACGTCGACGACCTGCTTAACGGACTTACACCTTGGTA
>JASDQU010815758.1:68213-79362 GCA_032191745.1 Picea mariana
ATTGGCTTGGCAAAGAAGGAATATGGGATAGCCTAATGTCAGGTAAGTATGTCTGGTGCAAATTAGGGTTATAACAGATGCCCCCTAATGTGTGAGGTCAGAAGAGCATCTGATGGTCGAAATACATTACCAATCTTTATCAACGTACCAAACCAGTGAGCCCAGGGACCAGAATTCGGAAGGTGCCATCTGCAAAATAATAATTGTCTCACCGAGGCAGGCATACCCATGCTCGGAATGAAATAAAATCATGGCTACCAATCAAATACACTATAGATCCATGTCATATAACTATATAAAGTTTATCCATGAGAAATACACAACAGATCTACATCTCGAAATAAAAAAGATATACATTTATAGTATCCATCTTCTAGAAGTTGATAAGGCCTGATGGATGGAGATGAGGTATTCAGAGCTTGAGCATCAACTTCAAAATATTCAAAACTCAGGTAGGAGTGTAATATGAGTGTATAACTTCACTACCCAGAGGTCTTTGACGACTCATCGGTCATGGACTAGAGGATCTTGATGATCAGGTTGAGGGCTTCGTGGATTTCGAACAAAGACTTGATTGGACCTTCGGGATGGCCGGGCATGAGGGCAAGAGACAAACTACAGATGGGACGACTTAGGCTTGGTAAAAAATTCCCTTGGACCATAGCACGACAAATGATGAGACTCAGGCAGCATGATATTTTGACATAATCTCACGATGCACGAGGCACACCAAACTCTCCATATGTTTGGAAGAGTAACCAAATGGAGGAGGACACAACTCTATGTAGCGAGAAAAGATTCCTAAGGTCATAGTAAATCCAAGGGCTTGATGAACAAATAGAAGGATGTGCTTTGTCCAAGGGTGACTCATTGTGTTGCCAATAAAAAGAAAATACTTTTCCCTTCCTCTTTTTGGGGTATATTTGATTTTTTTTGTCGTTTTCAATAATTTTGGAAAGCTTGAAAAAGAATAAAAGAATGCTACATTACAAAGGAGGATTGAGTGTCGCAAACATACTAGTTCCAAGCACACAGAGCATAGGGATGCTCAGGGAAAAGGGACATATGCAAGAAAGGGACACTCGGGAAAAATCCTCCAGGGGCCAAAGGTGTCAAGACGTAGAGGCAAAGTGCTATAGGGCTTGCGTATAAGGCATGCTTCATATGGTTTAGTTGAGAGCAACATGGAGCCGTCATTTAGACCAAAGACGCAGGTATGCAAACGCAGTTAACAAAACACACAATGGTAACGTCCTTCGATGTAATTTTAACGAGCCCAGAGAAGGTAAGCTCAGACTTTTTTCATGCTTAGAGAGTCTGAAAAAACGTAAAAGGAGAATCCACTGGGGTACATTTTTCGAAGATAGTCTAGTTGGCTCAAAAAAGGGGTAAATTAGCACTGACCAGACATCTATTCAAAACCATTTTAACGACAAGGTCACTCGACAATTTTTTTCATTTTTGAGGAGTCTGAAAAAAGATTAACTATGGACTTCGTCGGGAGTGTTCTTCTGGACCATTTTAACGAGTGTGAAAGAATAAGGTCATTCGACGATCTTTTCAATTTTAGGGAGTCTGGAAAGAGCTTTAACTATGGACTCCGTGGGGGTTCCTTTTTTGTAAATTTAGTCCCTCAGGCCCAAAAAAGGGGTAAAATTATACCTAAGGATACTCTTCTAGAGAACCGAGGCCCCTAAAGTATACCTTTGTTTGTACAGTTGACCATCCGGACCGAAAAAGTGGTAAAATATTGCCAGATAGACGTGACTTCAAATTCCAATTTAGCGAGCATGAAAGGCCACAAGATCACTCGACAATATTTTCATGTTTAGAGGGTCTGAAAAGGGCTTAAAAGAAGGCCCGTTAAGTATTGGGAGTCCCGAGGGTGAGGTCAAGAGTGATACAGAATTATGCCAATGAGGATCAAACTCGTAATTAGTCAAATCTAGTAAGGACTCCCAGGCCTATAGTCGTTTAGTGACAACATGGACACCAAAATGCAACTAGGATCTACCTAGGGCATCCATGTTAAGGTAGGCTCTACCACTAAATTACGATACTCCTAAAGCAACAATGATGGTTCCGTGTCGCAATTTGGTGGGATCGATCCTATGGTGAAGCGGAAAAGACAACAAGATGCAGGAAGTAGAGGTGGAATCCTAACTTAAATGCAACGAGTTGAAAAAATGACTTTTTACCAAGGGACCTTCAAAACGACCCAAATCTCCAAAAAGTTTCCACATGTCCAAAGTAACACTTCTCGTGACAATCCAAAGAAAACTCCTGAACCATGCTAAATGATTTTTAGTTTAGAAAAAATGAAAAAAGGGTCTAAAAAATGACAAAAAGAGGCCAAAAGGTCTATAAATAGAAGCTGGCATCTCATTATCACCATTGCTAATTGAGAAATTGACTAAAAGCCAAAACTACCCCTTTGTGAAAATGATTCTGGGAGCTTCAGTGGATGAAACGACCATCCACTTGGACTAAGTAAGTACTTACTCACTCCTCTTGCATTCTAATTCTTTCTTTAAGTGTTTAAATTCAGTTTTTGGAGGGGCGTTGACCTTTTAAAAGGTCGGCCCTAAGTCCATGTGGGTTGTCTTATGACAGCCCGAGTGTACATGCGGTCAGAGGAAAAACTACACACATGTACACGCTACTGTCAGCATTACAACCCGCATGGACCCTTCATTTAATGTAAAAAAATTAAAAAAGCCAGAGTTAATCCCTCCTAAATTGGGTTTTTGCAGGATGTATGTTCACTGGAGGGAAAGAGAGCGTGAGGATATTAGTGCATTGGTTGGGGAGGACCCTAATGTTGTTGCTACATTAATGCAATGTGGGTTGTTAAAATTTTTTCTATGTCCTTTCATGCGAGCACAACCTAGGCTATTGAATGCCTTGTTTGATTATTGGCATCCCAACGCAGAGGTCTTTATGCTAGAGGGGCAGTCGCGGGTTCCAACGACAGAGGATATATACTTTCTGACTGGCCTCTCTAGAAGAGGGGAACCAGTCAATTTTCATACTTTTCCCTCCGAGCCTCACAACATATCGGAGTTGATTGGACTCCATTGTGAGGCAGGTACAGACAGAACGAGCTCGCAAGTGCCGATAAGCAAGATTTTAGACTTATCACTGCAAGTGATAGTGTTGCTCATCGGGCGGATTATTGGGTTTGCGGCTTTGCATCAGGCTTCCCGTGCATAAATGAATTGTGCAGTTCAGTGCTTAAATGCACAAATTTTTGATGGGAGCACCACATTACTGGATTGTATGAAGAGGAAGCTAACAAATTGCTGGTTGCGAAATTAGAGGAACTTCGGGTTTGGAACGATTCTTTTCTCTTTATTCTTTGAAAGAGTGCCCAGTTTCAACCCTCAAGAGGTGGTACAAGGGCACCAGGCCTCTCTTCCCGCGTTATGTAGATGGGCGGTGCTGTTGCCGCGACAAGGGGGGGGGGGGGCGAAGGACCATTGAGGACTTTGATGACAACTTTTTTGCTTGGTTGTCGCGACAGATCCTGATCATAGAGGACTACCCTTATGCCGGGATCGACTTCTCTACAAATCTTGAGATGCCGGTACCTCCCGGAGAGCAGCGAGGAGAGAGGAGAGATGGGTAAGCTTTATTTTTTGTTGTTTTTATATATATCATTTTTTTTATACTAGAGAATTTGACAGATACGTGTCTATTATGTGTAGATGTGGGGCCAATGCGACCAATGGATTATGCGAGGAACATGCGACGTCCTCAGCCAGAGGCTGCAGCCGCCGCCACAGGGGGGCCAGCAGCAGCAGGAGAGCTTCCAACTGGTGAGGCTAAGAGAGTTCTGAGACGAGTAGAGTGAAATTTTACCTTGCTCATTCACACAGTCCCCATGATAGAGATTGAGGATCTGCCACCATCTATGCAGCCTCACATAGTGGGGGTGCCACAGATGTGGGTCCGACTTTTTCGGTGTTTGGAAAACGCTGTTGATCATTACAACAGGGCCCACAGGCCCTGTCCTTAGTTAGGCTGGACTTTTCACATGTTGAGGACACTACTTGTATATTTTTTGAGGGCATAAGCCTTATGACTCGTTACTGGCCGTCTTTTTGAGGCGCTTGCGCCCACCTATGTACTATGATGCTTTTGATATTATATATGGATTTTTATGTCTTATGGATTATATTTGTTTTAAAAATGTATTTACATGTGCATGTGTGTGTCTTTCTTATATGTGTGTGAGATGCCAATCTAAAATTTGATTAGCTAGAGTATCTGTGACTTGATTTAATCTCCTAGGAACATGAAAATATGTAATATAATCAAAGCTTCATTATAAGAGACGTACCCTAAGGAACTGTCAGTATAAAGTAGGATCATGAACACGGTAGACTCGATTTAACTGAGACCCAACCAGCTGAGCATCTAAATAGAATCAGAGGTGAGAGATACCAAATGACAAAGCGTCATGAAGCAACTCAATAACTGCACTGTATTCGACNCTGGCCCTGAGGTGTAAAAATTACCTAAGCTGCGGAGGCAAGCCTCCGAGTGTGTCGGCTAGCACCATCTGCGTATCCAACAAACACCTATGATTCACTTGACATATGTCACAGTGATAAAAGATAACATCAAAAAATGACACGTCCATAAAACCAAAAGAAACCAAAAAGTAATAGTACAAAGACTATACATATGTTACAAAAAGTTACCCAAGATGACCTACCTAGGAGTAATACTTCTTGAGGTAGAGCCCATTTCTAGGCTCTGCCAAAGAATTTCCCTCAAAATGTACTAGATGATAAGTTCCCTTTTTTAGAACCTCTTTTATGATGAAAGGTTTGAAACACATGGGTTTGAACTTGCCTGCCCCTAGGGGGTCCTTATCTTGGTCATAGACCAGGACAAGGCCACTTTCCGAGAAAATATGAGGATGAACGGACCGATCATACTGGCACTTTACGTTTTGTTTGTGAGCTTCGTTAGCTAAGGCGGCATCATGACGCTACTCATTGAGCTGTTCGAGATATAATAAATTCTCTTCAAGCGGTGAAGTGTCTGATAATAATTGTATCGCCAACTTTAAAGATGGGATCTGACATTCTATGGGCAAGACTACTTCCATCCCATAAACGAGTTGAAAAGGTGAGAAACCAGTTGCAGTCTTAACAGACGTTCGGTAGGCCCATAATGTCGAGTATAACATCAAATGCGAATTTGACTTGGCCGAATTGATCGTTTGTTGTAGGATGGTCTTAAGAGATTTATTGACAGCTTCCACCTGACCATTCACTTGAGGGTAGTAGGGTGACAAGTGTTCTTTCCACAACCCAATTTTTTATGTTAACTCGATCATCATTTGGTTCTAAAAGTGACTACCATGGTCAGTGACAATCTCTCTCAGGACACCGAACCTTGCTATAATTTGGTTAAACAAAAAGAGAGCTGCAGTCTCTCCATCATCTTTAAACTTTGGCATAGCTTCGAACCAATTTGTGAAGTAGTCGATGACTACAATGATATAACAGTGCCCCCTTGCTGAAGGAGGGTTTCATGTAGTGTAATCAATCCCTCACTTGGTGAAGGGACCAACTGTGATGACAAGAAACATGGGAGCGGGATGTGCCCTAATCTTTCGAGAGAAGATCTGACACGGGTGACACTTCTTGACTGATGCGATACAATCTTTGATTAGTGTCGGCTAGAAGTAATCAGCTCATAAAATCTTTTGGGTTGTTGCCAACCCAGACAAATGACCGCCACATGCTCCAGTATGGAAATCGTTACGCACGATTTCCGCTTTTTCATGAGTGAGGCACCGATGAAGGATGCAATCTACACCTCGACGATAGAGAGTGTCTTCGAGGATGAGATAGTTCTTGGCCTGATGACGTATATGACAATGCTCATCATGGGAAGCAGAGGCGGGGCACTTCAAAGTTCGGAGATAGACAAGTATATCTCCATACCAGGGTTCCAAAGATGCTATCAAAAACATGTCTCCTTGAATAAGCGATTCTTCGGGCAGAACATCACCTAACTCGACCGAAAGTTTCAAGATGAGTTCCGCAAAGACTAGTGACTTTTTGGATTTCTCCAAAACAAAATCTAAGTCAAATTCCTGGAGGACAACTATCCATATACTGATCTTTCCTCCGATTACCTGTTGTGTCAACACGTATTGAAACAGATTCACAATGGCAATGACGATGGTCTTGCGAAACAAAACATAATGACGGAACCGTTGGACAATATGGACTGCTACCAACACAAGTTTTTCGATATGGGAATAATTGAGTTCCAGTCCAACCAGGCCTCAACTTAGGTAATGAATCACATATTCTGAGAGCAAATCATCCTCTTGAACTAAGACCATGCCGATGGTTGACTCTGCTACAACCAAGTCTAATAAGAAATCTTTGTTATAATTGGGTGGCCGAAGCAGAGGGGCAATCGCGAGGGCATGTTTCAATGCTTCGAAGGAGCATTGAGAGGCATCATCCCAATGAAAAGGAACATCTTTCTTCAGTAAGCGCATAAAGCCCTTTGTAATCTCGGCATAGTTTGCGATGAAACGCCGTAAAAAGTTTGCTTTTCCTTGTAAACTTTGAAGTTGAAGGATTGTATGTGGGGGAGGCAATTGAACTATTGCCTCAACCTTAAGAGGATCGACCATGATCCCTATTGTTGAAACTATGAAACCTAAGAGATGACCCAACGTCACGCAAAAACTGCATTTGTTGGGATTCAAGCGAATCCGGAAGTAGCGACATCACTCAAAGATAAGTCAAAGGTGTGTGGGATGATCAGTTCTCTTATGAGAGAATGATGCTAAATCATCTAAGTAGGCCTCAAAGATATGTTTGAGATGATTGAAAGCAAAATATATGGCTCACTGAAAGGTAGCGCCAACATTTTTCAGACCAAACGACATCTTACGATACGCGAATGTACCCCATGGACAAATGAATGTTGTTTTGTGTTGGTCTTCGGGTTTGATTTGTATCTGATTATATCCCAAAAAAACATCCATGAAAGAAAAGGCCTCGTAACCTGTGCATTCATTGACTATCTGGTCAATAAATGGTGTGGGGAAATTATCTTTTAGATAAGCCTTGTTCAAATCATAGAAGTATGTACATACACGAATTGCACCTTGTTTTTTGTTAACTGACACGGGGTTTGACACCCATTGGGTCAAATGGATGGGGTAGATAAAACCTACCTTGAGCAATTTCTCCACTTCAACCTTAATAGTTGCTACTTTCTTAGGATTAACTGGACAAAGCTTTTGCCGAACCGACTTAGCGTCAGGATAAGTCGTGATTTCGTGTTCAACAATTTTTGGATCGATGCCTGGCATTTCCTCATAAGACCAAGAAAAAATGTCGATGAATTCCTTAAATAAATCTGTGTAGATTTGAATCTCTTCAGGGGAGCAGTCAACTCTGACGAAAACATTTTCCACGACGCTAGGGGTTCTGGAGATGTTTATAGGTATAGTTTCGACAATGTTTTCCATATTACCCTCGGCATAAGCAACATGTGTAGCCAAGGGATTGATAGGACAAGACCTATCTCCAGTCATAGTTGAGGTGAATTCCCCTGCTTCAATTCTGCTTAAATCTGGGAGGAAGTAAGATCTGTGATGGAGATCATCCCAGGGTTTGTCCAGACTAGTAATTGCTTCCATGATTGCTTCATATGAGGGCAAGACTAAGTCTAAAGAATCTGTATCAGTGAGGGAACCTTGACCCCAAATAGGTTCTAGAATCAGATCTAACTCTTGTGCGGGAATTGGATCAGGGTCGACGGAAGCTTGCTGGACTAAAGAGTACTCTACTTCTACTGCTAACAAGGGCATGGACATACCATGGTGCCCTGTCCCTTCCATCATGGCCAATGGGGGAGGAAGAATCCACAGATCGTTGAAGTAAGTCATGCAAAATGATGAAACTTGGAAAACCTCAATCTTATGGTGGTCAGATATGAACTTAACATCGCTTTGAGGAGGTGGGTAATCGAAAGTGCCTATCAAAGTTGGGCACAAACCAACCCCTATGTTGATGATGCCGGGTTGAGGGTTATCAATCATTGGGACCGCAAAAACCCCCAATGAAGGGTCAGGATGGGAGAAATACAAATGATCAATGGTCACAATCTGGCCCTCGTGTGGAAACAACAAGACTCGAAAAACTGTAGCGACTACTTCTTGCATAGCATAGGTCCACCTCCTTCCTAACAAGAGATTGTAGTCGAGAGATGTGTTGACCACTTCAACCTCAACACACACGGTTTTCCCTCCTAACTACATGGGAAAAGAGGGGATAATGCCATGTGGTCAGAACGAATGATTGTTGAAAGTGGTAAGAAGAGTAGGTGACAGAGATAAAATGGGCTGGCCAATGGCCTTCCAACATGCCAAAAACATTACGCATGTCGAGGCGTCCTCATCAACCAACATGCGAAAAATGTTCCGAGTAAAATTTTCGTGGTGTAAGCCATGACTATCTGGAATGCTATGTGGTAAGGAAGACGAGGTTTTAAGTCAGTCGTATCAACATGATCATACCCAGATTACAAGTCTCAGTAGATCCTAAAGCAACTAACAAAGCCTTTCTTTGGGAAGGGAATCTTTGGAGCAATTCCAAAGCAGACATTGCACAAGGGGTTTGAGAAAAACCTCCACCACAGAGTAGTTCTGGGTGGCCCTTGCATTTGGGTTGTGAGAAGCTTTCTTAAACACACCTTTTGGGATGCGTGTCATGGTTTCTCCCAATGTCTTCTCAATATGGAGAGGAAGAGATGGGGTTTCATCTTCTTTACCTTTCTCAGAGTTGCTTGGCTTGCTGTAATCATGTGCTCTAGTCGATAAATAGGCATCACCTTTCATCATATACACATTCGCGGATGCAAGATTGTTTGAAGACAGAGGGGGTCCTTGACTACTCCCTTCTATGCTTGTAGAGGCTTGAGTTAGATTTTGGACATGTTGAAAAGGGTTTGTTAACATAGCAGGTTGTTTCTGTGACAATAAATTTTGGGCCTCTGCAAGACGAGGGCATTGGTGAGTCGGGTGGTCTTCCGCACATAGATTACACAGATACCTCGACTTCCTTTTTTCGATTTTTCCCCTACCAACATTATTAGTGGGTTTCTTATCCCCCTTACCCTTCTTATGTTGTTTTTTCTTTCCATTAGGCTGCTGGGTGGCCTTTGGATTTGTCGATTGCACACTGTGTACATCCGACGTTTGGGTAGGGGGAGCAACTAGAATAGTAGTCTGGCTGGCCGCTATATTCTGGATAGATAATTGCTACAATTTTTTTGTCAGTTGTTCAGAGGGATTTGTTTGTGCTGAACCAACAATACCATCGGCATGTGGTCCAACTCTCTATCTAGTTTTATCAAGTATTGATCATGGCGCATCTAGCAATATCTCGTATAGTAGACCAGACTGAGAATAGGTTAGCTCAAGCTGTTGAGCTCTCATGATTGCATCTTCTTCAGAAAACACTCCTGACTTTGCGACATCTTTGGATCACTGTGGGACCAAATACTTAAGGAACCACTCTAGAAGGAGTGCTGGTGGGACTGGAACCTTAATAAAACTCTTCCGATGTCTCCACTCTCGGATGTGATCAGAGATATGGTCTTCTTTTGTCTGTTCGAAATTGGCTAGCAATTATGTTCCAGCGTCGTATCTCACAGGTAATTGGAAATGGTTTAGGAAATCCATTTCCAATTCGCCGAAGGAAGAGTATCTTGAGCGGTCGAGCTCAATGTACCATTTCGCAACACTCCCAATAAGAGTATGTTGAAACAATCACAACTGTATGGATTCGTATTTCAACGAATTAGATGAGCACCAAAGGTGAAAATTAGTCACATGATCTCCTGGGTCTTCGTTAGGCTTGGATTCGAACTTTGGTATGTCAGAAGGCAACTTCGTCGGCATAGGAGGCCAACGTGGATCATGACAGATATGGTCGTTCAACAACCTTGTTAAGTCTGGAAAATGCAAGGTTGCCAGGAAAGGTAGTTTGGGTTGTTGGTGATAACCATGGAAAAGGAGGCCTGGAGTTTGACTGGCACTAGGTTTGCTAGGAAAAGTTGGGTTTCTGGCTGGAGTTCTGGTAAAAACCATGGCCATGACCAGCGTACGGATTTTGCATTTGAGGAGAAATCATCGGTTTATTCCCGAAATAGGACGTAGATGGTTGGGCATGCATTACATTCGAAGGACTTTGGGAAGGGTTTCCCATGCCGATCCCATGGGCATAGATACTCCACCTTGCCCGGGGTTCCATTGGTTGTGAAAAGAATTGCCCCAGATCGACATTCCTGACGAGGGAACTGATCCCTGCCAAGAATTTCAAGGTCCTGATGCAGAAGAAGTTCTTGGGTTTGCCCCCTGTGCAGGAATAGTACCTTGCATAGGATTAGGTTGTCCGTAACCGGGGTTGCCCCCAGTCGGGAAAGAAGCTGACAAAAAAACATTGTCACAAAACGCACCGAACAAAGAAAACGGTATCGAACTTACCAGCATATTATAAGAAGGTGGTCCTTGACTCCCTTCTCCAAATGAACTATGGTGTGTGTTTGGCCCGACGGATTGCTGGTGGGTACCGCCGAGTGAAGGGGACGAAGAAGGCATATGATCTCCCCCGTAAGGGAAAGCGTTAAAGGGAGTTGAAGTCCCCCCCATGGGTCCTTGCAGAGGAGCGTTAGAGCTCCCTGCCCCCAGACCCTAAGTCTGTATAGTGGAGTAGGATAGTACAGGGCTTGTACTTGAGCTAGGCATCCCGTATGAGAACAGAGGGCCTGTTGCATTCTGTCTGAAAGGAGCAGTAGCCACCGCCAAAGATGGGATTAGACCACTGCTCTAGGTAGAGGCAGTTGAGACCATGGTGTCTCAGACCAACGATGGTGGGTTAGGAGGTGGAACACCCCTTGTGGTGATAGCCATAGTGGGAATAGAAGAATTCCCAGAAGAAGTGGTAGCATTTGTTTCCATTGCTGCATGTGACATGGTCTGGCACCCATAAGGATAAATCTGTACGATGATGGGCACCAAAAGATCAGTGGTTGGATTTTCGAGTGCACTGAGAGCTTCCGCTCCAAGGTCTGAAATAGTTGGTTCCTCCGGATGTTG
>JASDQU010815759.1:21163-32007 GCA_032191745.1 Picea mariana
TCGTGTTATCAAAAAATCATGACTATGTGTGCAAGATGAAAAAGGCCATGTATGGTCTTAAACAAGCCCCCAAAGCATGCTTCTCTAGGCTTGAACAATACCTAAAAGAACAAGGATATAAGAGAGGGACTACTAAAAACAACCTATACATCAAAATTGGGGAACAAAATATGATTGTTGTGGTGCTATATGTAGATGACATCATATTTGGGAGTAATCTCACTACACTAAGCAAAAAGTTTGCAACTAAAATGCAAGAAGAGTTTGAAATGTCTATGCTGGGAGAACTACCATTTTTCTTAGGTTTACAAGTAAATCAAACATAAAATGGAATATTTGTTTCCCAAACCAAATACATCAAGGAAATGCTGAAGAAATTTCAAATGGAAGAAAACAAACCTATGAGTACTCCCATGGTCACTGGATGTAAATTAAGCCTAGAATATGACTCACCAAAAGTGGACCAAACAATGTATAGATCAATGGTTGGAAGTTTTCTCTATTCAACAACAACAAGACCTAACATCATGTAGGTTGTAGGACTCATGGGGAAATTTCAATTTGCACCTAAAGAATATCACTTAAAAGCAGTAAAAAGAATATTTAGATACCTTCAAGGAACCCTAGAACTTGGATTATGGTATCCAAAAGATAAATACTTCAATCTAACTGCATATACTGATGCAGATTGGGTCGATAGCATAGATGATAGGAAAAGCACCAGTGGAGGAGTATTTTTCTTAGGAAAAAGACTAGTATCATGGTTAATAAAGAAACAAACATCCACATCACTCTCTATAGTAGAGGCATAATACATTGTTGTTGCATCCTACTGCACACAAGTTCTTTGGATGAAGCAAACTTTAGAAGACCTTCAAATTAGTTATAATAATCCCATTACTATTAACTGTGTTAACACTAGTGCCATAAGTATCTCTAAAAATCTTGTCATGCATTCTAAAACCAAACACATCCCAATTAAATACCATTTCCTAAGAGATCAGGTTACCCAAACAATAGTTAAAATAGTGTATGTAGACACCAAAGAACAGATTGCAGACATTTTCACAAAACCTTTGCCCATGAGTACTTTTGAAAATCTTCGACTAAAATTAGGAGTAATTCAAAAACCTCATTAAAAACCATAAAAAATGTATCATAAGGGGCACATGGTCATGGGGAGCATCGCCACACGGGGAGATACGAAAGATCCCCTCTGCCATTGTTGTTAAAAGGGGAGGAAATTGATAAAAGCAGGAATTTCAAAAAGAAAAAGGTTGCCATCAATGCCAAAGGGGGAGATTATTGGACATATTGTCAGGGGGAGATTGTTGGACATATTTTCATTGATGTGTTGTCATTGATGTCAACAACCAATGTCATTATGACGCGATTATGAGTTTTTGTGTACAACATGCAGAGGAATCTACCTAAATCTCAGGAGAGGCAGCGTATTAGATTTCACAAGATCAGCACAAATGCAGAAACACCATCGGGATCGAATTCCCAAAAGATCAATGATCTTGATCAATTAGAATCCAAGTACAAAACCAAAAAGATCAGAAGGGAAAGCGCATTCCAGAAACACGATCATGATTGAAATCCCCACAAAAAAACTACAAGAGAATCGAGGGAGAATCATGTCCATTGATGTAGATTTTGGGACAAACCAGGACCGTCAGATCTCAAAAGGTGATCAAAGTTTATTCGGGGAATCTCACTTTGGGAGAAGTGAGAATTGGGAACGAATAACCCAAAGTCTCTAAGGCCGAAATGAACTGATCACAACCGTTGGATCAAGGATTCATGAGATCTCGAAATAACCAAAATCTCGACAGCCATTGGATCATATTAAGTGTTTCACAACAAAGATGGATGATTAGATGAAGTCAAGTTGCTCAAGGTTTATTCAGGGAATCTCACCTTGGGAGAATTGAGAATTGGGAATGCATAACCCAAAGTATTGAATGTCGAAATGAGTCTAGACCATTGATCTAGAACTGATCATAGTCGTTGGATCAAGGATTCATGAGATCCCAAAACAACCAAAATCCTGAAAACCGTTGGATCGTGTTAGGCTATTCACGTGAAAGAAGGATCGTTAGATGATGTCAAGATGATCGAGGTTTAGTCGACGAATCTCACTTCGGGAGATTTGGGAAATGGGAGCGTATAACCCAAAGTGCCGAAGGATGAAATGAACTGATCATAGTCGTTGGATCAATAATTCAAATGAACCTATGACCGTTAGATATAGGAGGAGGACATGTGACACATCAAGAGATCCACGTTAGCAGACCACGCCAACAAGGGCACATGGTGCAATCAGATGGTGACAAGTGTCTTGGTCCAATTGGAAATTTAGGTTACGTAATTCACGAATCTAGGTGACACGTGGAATCCACTCGGATAGTGCCAAGTAAGTAGTGACGTCATCAAGTTACGTCACTCTGAGAGTTTTTCCTTTGGGGGAAACCAACAACTACCCAAAGCACAGAAGGCCGAAGTCAATGTAAACCGTTGATCTAAGATCCTCCAGATTCTCACATGATTGTCAAATCATGAGATAGTAAACTCCGACGCTGACCACTCTGGCGAAAATGAGCCAAGAACATATGAAATTACCCGAAGGTTGAAGCCCCGAAGTAACGAAAACTGTTGATCTGAAGCAGAATATGTGAACCGTCAGATCATGAGACAGTCAAATTTGGCATTGACCAACTCCGGTGGAAATTGGAACAACAATTACCCAAACTGTCGAACTTCCTAAGTGAACAGAACTGTCCACCCAATAGTTGATCAAGTCATGTCTGTCGATTTGTTTGAGACCTATGAACAAGCCAGTATCGTCCATGTACGAAAGAAAAAATATCGATCGTTCGATCTATTTTGATGAAATTTACTCTGGGAGGTTGAAAGATTGCAGAGGTTGGAAGTCTCGAAGTAAATAATGGTCATCCATCTCAATGTTTGATTAAGTCATAGCTGTTGGATTAAGCAGTGGAAGGATAATGTAAGGATCAAAGCTGAACTGTTGATTTGGTCCCGAGAATCATGCTAACCATTAGATCCGTCCTTGTTAGAGGTAACTACTCTAGAAGATTGTATGAGAGAGAAATCACCCGAAGGACGAAGTACCAAAGGACTAGGTTCCATCCCCCGGTCATGGGTTACAAGAACATAATCCATGAGGCATTGAGTACATCGCTTAATTAATAAGCCTGTGGTTTTGTGCATATGGTCACATGTAAATGGTTTGAAGGAAGCGCCTCAACATGATTCGATTTCTGTAATATTTGCAAATACATGGAATCGAGTTAAAAGTCAATCCATAACCTGTGATCGATTTATGAAAAGCACACTCACTAAATTAAAAGCCTTCACAATAATGTTTAAATAATAACAAAGATTATTTTTAATTTAATAAAGAGGTGCGATGGTCCAAACAAAGGGACACAAAACTTCATATTTCACACCAGTTGGAAGAATATATAAACGAGAAAGAATGGTGAGAAGAAAGTGTCTCTGTAGTCCAGATCAGAAGATCAAAACAACAACAGAGTCCAAGAAGAAGAACTAATGATTCTTATGAAGTGAGGGTGGAAGGGAGGAGCAAGGAAGGATTCATATCCTTTATTTAAGGAAGTTGGTTCTTCCTGGGGTTGGTGCCCTAAAAAAAAGGGAGTTGGTGCTTCCTAGGGTTGGTGCCCTAAGACCAAGGGAGTTGGTGCTTCCTAGGGTTGGTGCCCTAAAGACAAGGGAGTTGGTGCTTGCTAGGGTTGATGCCCTGAAGAAGGGAATTTGTGTCTCCTAGAGTCGGGGCTCTAAAAAGGATTGGTGTCCCTCACTATTCTTCATAAAAATCCTTGTAATTCCTATCAATTATATTTATGTAATTTATTTTACAAACAAGTCTATCGTTGATCTATTGTGGTAATTAACAAAATATAAAAGTAACTGCTAATTGTTGAAAATAGATAATACTGATTCACCCCCCCTCTTAGTATTCCAACAAAAAGTTCTATAAGTGCCTTGAGGTAGCTCGATGTACCATTTCATGGCAACCCCGTAAGGGTGCGTTGAAACAACCTCAATGGAAAAAATCATCATTAAGGGAATCAGATGAGCACCATAGGTGAAAGGTAGTCACATGATTACATGGGTCCTCACCAGTCTTTCCCTCAAACTTCAGAATGTCAGAGGGAAGATTGTTATGGATGGGGGGCCATGAAGGATCATAACACACTGGATCATTCATCAAGTTTGACAAGTTTGGAATATTTAACGTGGCCAGAAAAGGAAGCCATAGCAACGACGTCTAGGGCCAGGCTCTCGAGAAAGAATGGTTTTGAGAGATCACGGGCCAAGTAGGGTTCTGGTATTCACCATTTCCCTAGATCATTCATCAATTTTGACAAGTTTGGAAGATTTAACGTGGCCAGAAAAGGGAGCCATGGCGGCGGTGTCTGGGGCCAGGCTCCCAAGAAAGACTAGCTTTGAGTGATCACAGGCCAAGTAGGGTTCTGGTATACACCATGGAATTTTCGAGTAGGACAATATCCTCCTCCCAACTGATTCATAAAAGGTTGTAAGGGAATCATCACCAAGCAAGCCACTTGCAAGGAGAACACAACATGATACAGGTTACTCATTTGAGGATATATGTTGCCCCCAGATAAAGGAACTCCATGCGGGAGGTTGCCCATACCATAAAATTGACTCCCCCTTGAAGAAACACTAGAGGTTAAAGGAAGGGTTACCATAAGAAAAGCATTCGTAGGAATCTACGTTTTGGAAGAAGGAATGACAGAAGGGATATAAAAAGTAAAGGGACCACCCATTTTTGCACTCCACCCTGGAGGATGGTAGCTAGGATTGGGTTCGAAGGAAGGATGATTCCAACTTCCTACTGTGGGAGTTGGTTTATGGATATGATCCCCACCAAATGTGAAAGGAGTATAAGGAGGTGTCATGCCCCTAGACCCAAAACTAGGATTTACGTTAGATGTTGAAATAAATGATGACAAGTACGAAGTCATATCTGGCATACCAAAATAGAAAGGATTAGAGGCCCAAGGCATTGTATGAGTACTATGATTAGGTTTACCACCCGATAGTAAAAAAATATTCATCCCCATGGACTGAGAAGAGACCATGGGATGGGTAGTATTAAGTGAGGGATTCTATGGAATCCAAACAATCGATGATGAAGGAGTTGAAGGGAGTCTATTAACCATAGTGGAGGCTGGAGTCGAAGGGCCTCCAGATACATTCACATCTGACTTAGTACTCATGGTAGGATGATCGTGAGCCTGAGTGGTGGAGACGTATGTACCACATTTATTAACTCTACACCTTTTGGGAGGCGGCTTCGGTAACATACCAAATTGTGGTACCTGACTCAAAAGACGACGAGACTGGTGGGGAGGCTGGTATTGCTATATGATGACTCAGAACTCGGGACGTAAAACAAAATCCTAAGGTCACCTAATGAACAAAGATCACACTCCTGAATAAAACTAAAGGCCAAAGCACACAAGCATGATATGATGGCTGAAGGGACCTCCTGAACTAAAGAAGGTATGCCTCTCCCAAGAGGGGATGAGACTCCCAAAAAATAGAGTGGACGTCACAGAATCAGTTATAAGAAACCTCGTGGGCTTCACAGTGCAGTCGGTCAGATTCCTCCGGAGAGAAAATCCTCCATAAAGTCTGTGTGTTTTCCGATCCCTATTTGACCCAGGGTACCTGCAGAATAACCCTTGCAAGCAACCTATGTGGATACATAGGTCAAGAAACTAAAGTTACCATGGTATAACCAATGATCAGGAGAACAATCACAAGTTTGGTCCACCGTATGGGCAGGGTAGCAAAGCTCTAAATCTCGAAAGCACCGCCTCTCAAGGAAGTAAAGGGAGAAACCCCCAAATACGAATAGAGCCCCAAAAATATCTCTTATGCTAGGAAGGTATTAGAGGTCTATATTTGCAACCAAATTTGCACGACCTCGTGCTTAATTACGGTGTGAGCGTAGCCTCCTGAGGACACCAATTATACAATGGGTTTTACCACTCTCTGGTCAGACACATATGTTGAGTTTGATAGACTTGGAGAATTTTATTCACAAAATCCTATTCCAAGGGTCTAGATCCTAAGCTTGTTTGTGTCCTCTGAAAATAAAATAGTTTCTAATCATTTTTAATTATTCAAGGTTAATTTTAGTGGCTTCTTCTTACTCAGGAGGTGCGATCATGAAACTAATGGTGTTATGACTCAACACATATAAAGAAAAAACAAATGTAAAAGCACTGCTAAGTACTAGTCTTGATTTTTCAAAGAAATGGTATGCTTCTAAATGTTGTTTTCAGGATGCAATCTCTTCAATTTCAATGAAGTACAATCTTTCCTAGCATGCCAAAATTGATGTAATGTAGACAAAAGTGCAAATGCTCTAAATAAAATGCAACAAAACAATTTTTTTTTGTATTTTAAATATAATGAAAAGAAAATGCAAGGATTGAATAAACAACCTCTCAGGCAAACCCTACTGCAAGAACAAGAAGAAAATCCAATAAAGACACCAAGAAACGACTACCTAGACCATGATGCAAGGACAACAAATGAGAAAAATGACAAGAAATGGGTTCACCCTAAAAATTTATCAATGTTGCAGCTTCCTATCACTCTGTAGGCACTCAACATTCAGGATAGGGACCCAAGAAATCTCAACAACCCACAAAACTCACCCAACAAACACCAAAACTAGCCAAAAATACTTAGAGAATAGTGCACGTGACTGTACAGGGAACAAATGTGTATGTACGCGCCCTAAGCATCGACAACACGTGTATGCACGCGACTGTCAAGGGTAAAACTGTGTATGCCAAAGAAGACAATGAATGGGCTAGGGTTAGTCCAAGAAAATTAGATACAAAGAAAAACAGAGGTTGTCAAGCAACATGCCACACAAAAACTCAGGAAAACAAAGAGAAATAAAGGAGAAAAATCACCAAATAACCCCAAAAGAGAGACATCCCAAGTGGAGTCACCAATTCTGTTACGATGAAATTCTCTCTATGGCTTGGGGTAATCCACAAGAGACAAAATGACATCGAGAAATAAACTCTAATCTCAAGTATGCTAGACAAATGGAAATGATAACAAAGGAAGGCTAGAAGCCTACCTCACGCGGACGTCTGAAGAAGACAACGACTGAGCTCACGATCCAACACTTGATACCTGCAACTTGTTCTCAACAACTAAGATACACAAGTATATGGAAATTATATAAAGCGTTAGCATATAAACTAGCATAATCCATTAACATGTATAACAAATATGCTCATGGAAAGTAATACAAATATTTGCAACATATAATTGGACGAGAAAATAATATTTCTATTAATGTAATCAACAGAAGTACATAGGTGACAAACTTCTGTAACGATACTTATCAGAACTGAGAAACTAAGTCCCTCCACCCGGGCCTTCACCACTTCAATCCTCCACAAAGGCAAGCTTACAAGTAGTAGGAGTAATTGAGTTTCTCCTTCTCAAGATAGGAAGAGCTTGGGGGTTGAACAAAGGAAGTTCATACTTTCAAGGACAAAGGGATGCAAGCTCAATATGAAGTGGAATGTCTCCAGAGTGTCTTTTCTCTCTATGATGATGATCCTCCTCAAGCCTTGTAAATGGCTCAATTTATAGCCTTCAAATGGACTTGAAGGGTCGAGTCAGAGCATTTCCAATATGTGGAAGGTCAAGGATCTTGGATCTCGTGACATGGCACATAAACCTGACATATCTTTTAATTTTTGAGCACAAAACTTGATGTATGTGGGCTTTAATGGAGCAACCTGCATATATGCGAGCTGTCTAATTGTGGCTCGCTTATATATAAAAAAAAATGAATTTTTTTCTCTGGGATGAGCAAAATGGGGAATTTGAGTCTGCAAAGGGAAAGGGAAGACAATCAAATCATGATGCATGGAGCATGGAAAAAATTGCTATAACACATGGATGCTGACATGGCATGACATGCCATCCTCCTCTTTTCTTCATCGACCATTAGAAGTTTCTCTCAGATGAACCAAACGCCTCACTGAATCGACCGACCCGACCATCCACCATCCACCAACCACAATTTTTGTTTCTCTATCGAAACACTTTGCTAAATCAACCAACTTGACCATCGACCGTCAAAAAATTCCATTGAAGACTAAAACACGTCACCAATTCAACTGACCTGATCATCGACTGTTGGTGATTTCCCTTGGCCAAATCCAACACTTAGAATTTTTTCAACCAAATCCAAGATGAATCTGGGTTGTCGATCTTCCATTCCGAATGATCTTGACCATTGATTCGTTGAAATTTTCCCAACTTATCGATGAATATCAACCACTAATTTTCTCTATTTTCCAAGTCCTAAAAGAAAATCCTGACCGTCGATAAGATCCAACTTCCCATTGGCCGAAAAGGAATCCAGATCGTTGATCTGTCTCATTTTCCCAAGTGCCAAAATGAATCTCGTTCGTCGATCTAGTAACCTTGCCAAACTTTGAAAGCATTATAAGTTTTTAAATTTATCAAAATGAATATGCAGCATTGCTCTAGAGATCAAACACAATCTCGACCGTCGATTCACTGAACCCTACCCAATTGTACAACGACCATTAAAACATAATTTTCAACCTTGCAGGTCGAATCTAACTTTGCAATCCAGCCAATTAATGCCATTAAGCCTCTCAGATAGTTATGAGGCATTCAAAACTCAAAATTTGCTCTCGAAATTGGGGATCTCACTCTAATTTTTCACCATTTCCCCCCCAAATTCGTTACAGACCAAAATATGTAACAATGAATTTGCCCAGATTTGCACTAGTTCTTGGCCCATACAAGTCCAGTGTTGAACTTAATCTTTGATACCACTTTACAACGTACCCAAATTTTTCACCATTTCCCCCCCAAATTCGTTACAGACCAAAATATGTAACAACGAATTTGCCCAGATTTGCACTAGTTCTTGGCCCATACAAGTCCAGTGTTGAACTTAAGCTTTGATAACACTTTATAATGTACTCAACCCCCAACAAGGTCACGTCACTACTAAAACGACCCAATTAAAATTTCTGATACCAATTCCAAATGCGGAAATAACACACAACATCACATTCTAACTCATGCAACTACCCATACTGAATAAAAATGTAAATTTCATTACTTTAAATGTGCACAAAAACAACTAAGTGCATATAACATCATTCCACCACATAATATAGATTCATATGCATTAGTTCTACTCACAACGAGTAGCATTAACCAAATATAACTCAGAGTACAATGCATAAAAAATATATAAACATTTAACACAAATCACCACAACATATAAGAAAACTTATCTTATGAAAATATGCAACCCGCTATAGAGGATGGAAGTTCCTCCCAATCATAGACCTGTTGTTCCAGTTCTCAACAAAAATTCACCCCCGATCTGGGGCTATGAATTCACAAGAGACAATGGTCCCTAAGGTTGGCTAATGTCTCCGTCTCAATAGTCAATTTCCACAACTAATTATGGTCCACCAACTCTCTTCCCCACAACTTACACAACCCAAGGGATGGAATCCCACTTCACTGCTCACAGTCCCTCGGGCGTTTCCACTCCCCTCTAGGGCTTCAAGCAAAGGTTGAGCATGAAATCTCTCAGCTGGGACCTCAGGAATTCTATAGCTGCAACATGAATTCACCCATCAAAAAAACATGTGCTTTCCTTGACGAATTTCGAGCAAATCGCTACTGAGAGGCCCACAACCTCTTTCTCCATGAAATTTTAGCTCCAAAAAAATTTCAAACATGCCCACAACAACTTCCTTCAAGCTTCAACACTCAGAACTTCTTGGTTGTCCAAAAAACTCCCTATAAAAACAACTCTCTATACGCAAACATGAATATGTAATTTTGGTCTCCTACCCATACAAATTTTCCCTCTTTCTCTTGCTTTCTTGACTGGCACTCTTCCCCAAGATGATTGTACTCAACCCTCATGCTCTCAATAATTATGGGATGTGACTTCTCACACCCACCCTCTTACATGAATTCAATGATTGGGATCTAGAACACTCGACATATAATGGAAGGTTCATGGTAAGGATAATTTATAAAGAAATGGATTAGGTTTAATAGACACGGGTAAACTCTCTCCCTCAGGACCCCTCCCCTCTCTTGTGGAAACTTGCCCCCCAAATCTCCGTCTGTATGCATTTGTAGCTGGTGATACATTTTATTCATTATATTCAATTTACATCATTTACATATTACATTGCTTCGCTCTTGGCCATACATTACATTTACATTATACATCGTTAATTTGAGGTTTGAAAATGGAGATGTTATATTTTTCATCTTTAACCTTGTGTTAGTGTGGTGGGTTTACCTTGTTTTCTATTTTTCAACAATTTGTTCATGTTAATATGAATGACATAATTTAGATAAATGAAATTATGTAATTATATACTATCTAAACATGGATACAAGTGTCCATAATGGCTATAAGTTTCACCCAGATTTGTAGAAAACGTAAGTTGGGAGTGACAATATTATATATTAAAAATATATATACAAAATATTTTAAACTACAATGTATGCAAATAATGATACATTTTAAATTTTATTTCAATCAAATTGGAGGTCAATTTAGGAGAACTCTACTCCTACTGTATGTTAGAATTGCTATGTAGTATATTACATTTTACTATGCTAATATATTTAATTATATTTTCATATTATTGGGTACCAATTTAGAACTCCAAAATTAAGACCTTATATTTCTCCAACAACTACAA
>JASDQU010815760.1:4026-22167 GCA_032191745.1 Picea mariana
GGTGTGGAAAACTTGAGCACATTGAATATCTATAGGTGGCTGAGGTAACCAAAGGATTTATAAGCCTAATTTCAGAGGGAATGTTAAGAAAAGAGGGCTGGAATTCAAGGGAGGATAAATTGTTTTCATGATGCTTTGTAAGGTATGTTATTTACAGCTCATCTCACCATTTTCATAATAACATTTTTTATATAATTGTTCAGACTGTGATATTGATATTTCATTGGGGAAACATATACAAGTATCTATGGTAAAAAATTCAGCTTGTGTTTCGTTGTATTTTTGGAGATACACTCTGTGGAAAATAGGGTTTGTGGCTAGTCCTGAAACTAGTCTAAAACAAGTGTTTCACGTAAAAACGTCATAACTTCTTCATAAAAGATCCAAATTCAGTGAGACAAATTATGTTGGTTATATTACAGTCTTTAGTATGTTTTTTAATAGTTTCATATCTATTCAACAAATATTCCGGGCAGCGAATGTTCTACAAGGTCTCTCTCTAGAATAAGCTAGAATTCAGCAAGGTATACCAGTTTTTCTATAACTCCTTTTATGAGAGGTTCCAAGTAGTGAAACCTGGAGGAATTCTAGAAAACACACTGAAGAATTTTTTTTATTAGTTTCAGATCTTTATGCATTACAGGTACAAAGTTATTATTATTTCAAGTTAGGGTTGTTGACTAATCCAAAACTAGTCATAGTTGAGACAAGCAGTTGATGAGTTGGCACATACATGAGGTGTACAGTTGATAATTTTGGTACATATTGATGAGTCATTATTGATGAGTAGTTGACACATGATTGATATATACTTGGTACATGGTTGGATGCACTTGTTTATGGTACATGTTGATTACATGTTCTTTGGCACAGGTTGGTGCATAGTTGATGCACTTGTTTATGGTACAGATTGATATCTATTGAGGATTGTTGCCCCATCTCAGTTGGTGCTGAGAATTTAAGTTGAGCCTTGCATATAGAGCTTGTGCTCTTTTAGATTTGTACTCTATTCATTTGGTGTTTAAAAATCCCCGAATTGAAGTCCATAATAAAAAGAAAAATTGTACATACATCTTGTGTTCCTTCTGTTCCTTGTGGATATGATTTGTTGATGATATATTGTTGATATATGTTGCTGATATGTATTCACATATAACTGATTATTAATGACAACAATGAGTAATGAGTAAATGTTTAATTCTAACAAATGAGTTTTGTGTAAGAGGGAAGTTTTCGGAAAAATATCCCCGCACTCATTCACCCCCCCCTCTAAGTGTGGTAGGTGTGTCCAACAATTGGTATTTGAGTGGGACTTCACTACAAGCCTTAACAAGATTGAAGGAGATCCATAGACACACAAATGGATGATAAAGTTACAATCCTTGATGAGGAAAACTATTCTACTTGGAGAATAGAGATGAAAATACATTTGAAGGAAATGGGAGCAGCTATTTGGAAGGCATCCGTTGGTGGATTAGTTTCATTGAAGAACAAGTGAAAGTTTGTAGCTCAAAGGGAAGAAAATAAGAATTATGCATTAGCTCACAAGACCATTATTAGTGGACTCTCAAGACCTATCAAAGAAATCATGGAACAATGCACTTCCACCAAGGATCTATGGCTAAATCTAGAGGAGACATATCAAAGCAAGAAGGAGAAGAAAGACATTGAAGACAACTCCATCAAGACACATGAAGGTAAAGAATCTCGAAAAATGCTTGGTTTCATTATTTCTAAAAGTGATTATGTTGGAAAAAAGGAATATCTTGAGGACATTTCAAATGAAGGAAAAGATGTTGGCAAAAGGGATGAAGGAAAAGAATCTACACAAACCCTTTATTGCAATAATTCAAAATGTGATGATGTTGAATTTTTCTCTAGAAGTGAAGAAGAAAATCTAGAAGTAGTTTGGATAAAATCAATTTATTGTTATCCCATGGAATAAGTAGAGGAAAAACTATTGGAGCTTAAAAGGAAGGTTGAATATGGTCTATATGAATATAGCAATGACTACTATTATATCGACTATAGCTATCTTTTGGATAACACTAAATTTTTTCTCAAGAAGAGTCAAAGGCACATCTTGAAGTTATAGGGAATGCTGAAATAACTAGAAGAAAGTAGTAAGACTCAATTAGAAGAAAAGGAAGAAGAGATCACAAGACTAAAGAATGAAAAAGAAGATATGAATGTAGATAATGATATTAGCAAAAGTTTTGAAACTATTTTCCATCTCAAGACCCGAATTGAAGAAGCCAAAAGAATGGAGGAACTATTGAAGAATCAAATAAATGAAAAGGAAGGTTCATGTTGTAAGTTATAAGCTGAAATTGTTGACCTTAGAAAGAAGGTAGAGAAGTCAAACAAATTCTTGAATAGCTCAAGAATCTTGGATGAGATCTTGGAAAGTCAAATATCACCATGTGATAAATTAGGACTTGGATACAAAGGAGAAGCTACACATGCCGAAGCAAGCACCTCAAATAAGCATGAGGTAAGTCCATCAAAGACGGAAGACAATCTTGCAAAAAAACCATCTACACAAGGCAAATAAAATTTCAAAAGAACAAAGCAAGAAAGACATCAAGAAGTTATTCTTGGGACACCAAAGCAAAGGTATGAAAGTATTTTTCATGGGCATTGTTATTCATGTAATGGATATGGTCACAAAGATTTTGAATGTAGATCTTATGAAAGGAGATATAATGGAAGATTTTATAACATCGTGAGGTGTTGGAGATGTGACCAAGTAGGACACATTGTTGTTCACTGTAACACCATGAGATGCTACAGGTGTAGTGTATTTGGACACAAATATGAGGAGTGTTGGAACACAAGAAGAAAGTCCACGATGAGGACTTCAAATAGCATGGCTAGAAGAAGGAATGAAGTAAGGAAGGGAAACATCTTTGAAAAGATGGATACTTAGAGCTCAAGTTCTAAGGAGTGGGTGAAGAAACAAAGCAGCCAGAACAGAATGAAAGACTGAAGGGAAGTTCAAAAGTGTCATCTACTGGGGCATACCCAGGTGAAAATGGTGACAGTCGTGTACATAGGCAGGTTGATCTTAAATAGGTTGCGTACATACATGATTGGTTGTGCAGTAGGCCGTGTATATGTGGTAAAGCCTTGGTAAAAAGGCAATGTACATGGCTTGCATCTTGATTTGATGGTATAACTCTGTGATGCAGGGTCTGACATGGTTTATTATAGGTTCTGACACTGTTTACTGCAGGTTTTGATGATTCTATATTGGATTATGTAAGGTGATGATGAAAAATAAAATCTTGGGTGCATGGGACTACCCATGAACATGGATTGATGCATTTTCTGTTGAAGAACAATGATGGTTATGAAACCCTGGTTATGTGATATATCTTGATGATGCATTGGAAGCTTACTTGTTGGAAATCTTGATGCATGCACTTAGCATATGGATGGGCTACACATTGGGACATGTGTTTGGTGATTTGATGAGGTCATCAAGTTGTACATCATTGTTGATCTATAGTTGATTCTTGATTGGTACTTTTATAATACATTGATAGGGGAGACATACCCATAGGGGGAGTCATTATTCTTCCCATGATTCTAGGAGGAGATATTTATCAGATGCATACCTAGAAAAGAGACCTGTATTTGAAGAAAGAGCACATAGGCATAATTCCAAGATGAGTGATGGTCATAGGGGGAGTATGTTCGATATATTTTCAGCATTATATCAAAGTGATATCCCTTGCTCAAAAGGGGAGAAATTATTTAGAGGAATATCAAAGTCACTCAGACAGGGGGAGCAACCCCAAGGAAAGTTCAAGCAGGGAGAGCATCCCCAAGAGGAAAATGGCCCTTTGCCATTGATGTCAAAGCAGGAGAGATAGTCACATTGATGTCATTGATGATTATTGATTTGGAGAGATAGTTACATTTGGGATAGATAGTCAGATTGACTATTGATGTAGAGCATGCCTTATCTACATGTTCACATCAAGAATTGGTAATTGGTGTTCACATCAATATTGGTATTTCCATTAATTCCAAAGGGGGAGATTGTTGGATCATGTTGTCATTGATTCCAATGGTTTGATTGATTGATGCCAAAGGATTGATTGATTGATGATTGAAGTAATGTAATATGTATTGTCGTTGATGAAGATGGATCAATGAGTTGTCATTGATACATGATGAAGATAGATCGATGTGGTTTCAATGGTATATGATGCATTTTTGGAAAAATGTATAGATGACTCATTATTATCTTATCATGATTGATAAGGTGCACAAATGGATGAAATCCAAAGTCATCCCCTTATGGTGAAATCCCTCATGGGAAGACCCTTTGCGGATTGATTTATCCTAGAAGAATGGTTGGAGGACCCATGCTCTCATTATTGTCCTATCATGATTGATAAGGTGCAAAAATGGATGAACTCCAAAGTGATCCCCTTATGGTGAAATCCCTCATAGGAAGACGCTTTACAGATTGAATTATCCTAGAAGAATGGTTGGAGGACCCAGTCTTGTATGTGGAATAATGAGATGAATATCAAGGAAATTCTTGGTGAAACTATACTATATGGATAGTGCTTATCATGCAATTTCCAGTGGTATCTGGAATTTCACATAACTCCTCATGCTTTGAGATTTATGGCCTTACAAATATGAAGTACCCACACATGAAGGCTTGAAGCCCCCAAGGTCAAAGAAGTCAAAGTGACCTAAAAGAAGAAATCATTATTTAAATGATAAAGTAATGTGACAAAGTCAAGGTGGATTATTTAAATAATAAAGAGAAGTGAAAAAATCAAGAAATGATAAAGTAAGGTGACAAAATCAAGAAGAAATATTTAAATGATAAAGTATTGGAGAACTTTCTATTTATGGAAAGTGGTTAACCCTAAAATAAGGAAAATAGGTTAAGTGATCTAGAAATGGGTTAAGTGACCTAAAAATGGGTTAAGTGACCTAGAGGATGAGAGTATAAATAAGATAACAATGGTCTCTTGTAGATCATCCTTTTTGTGGATCAATGGAGAGCTTCTTGTGAGAATATTTTTTGGAGTATTGGTGGAGAGCTTCTTGTGAGAGCTTCTTGAGATTTTTTGGTGTGGAACACTTGAGAATATTGAATATATATAGGTGAATGAGGTAAACAAAGGATATCTAAGCCAAATTTAACAGGGAAGGTGAAAAAAAGAGGGCCAGAATTCAAGGGAGGATAAATTATTTCCATGATGCTTTCTAAGGTATGTTATTTACAAGTCATCTCACCATTTTTGTAATAACTTATTTTCTATAATTATTCAGACCTTGAGATTGATATTTCATTGAGGAAACATATCCAAGTAT
Organism: Picea mariana; assembly: GCA_032191745.1. Classification (NCBI taxonomy): domain Eukaryota; kingdom Viridiplantae; phylum Streptophyta; class Pinopsida; order Pinales; family Pinaceae; genus Picea; species Picea mariana. Next base: position 9,373 of record JASDQU010815760.1, read on the forward strand.
CGGTTTTAAAATAATCATCTTATGGGTCGTTGTATGTTTGGAGATACACTCCGTGGAAAATAGGGTTTGTGGCTAGTCCTAAAACTAGTCTAAAACAAGTGCTTCAGGTACAAACGCCATAACTTATTCATAAAAGATTTAAATTCAATGAGACAAATTGTGTTGGTTATATTATAGTATTTATTATTCTTTCTAATATTTTCATATAGATTCAACAAATATTCTATGTGGGGCACGTTCTACAAGGTCTCTCTCTAGAATAAGCCAAAATTCAACAAGGTATGTCATTTTGCTATAACGCCTTTTCTGACAGGTTCCAAGTAGTGATGCCTGGAGGAATTGAATAAAACACACTGACTAACAATGTGTATAAATTTCATATATTTATTCCTTACAGGTACAAAGTTATGATTATTTCAAGTTAGGGTTGTTGACTAATGCAAAACTAGTCATGGTTGAGACAAGCAGTTGATGAGTTGGCACATACATGAGGTGTATAGTTGATGATTTTGGTACATATTGATGAGTCATTTTTGATGAGTATTTGACACATGATTGGTATATATTTGGTACATGGTTGGATGCACTTTTTTATAGTATAGGTTGATTACATGTTGTTTGGCACAGGTTGGTGCATGGTTGATGCACTTGTTTATGGTATAGATTGATATTTGTTGAGGATTGTTGCTTCATCTCAGTTGGTGCTAGGAATGTAAGATGATTCTTTCATATATAGATGATTCTCTTGTAGAGTTTTACTCTATTCAGTTGTTCCTGAAAAACCCCCAAATGAAGTCCATAATAAAAAGAAAAATTGTACATACATCTTGTGTTCATTGTGGAGATGATTTGTTGATGATATATTGCTGATATATGTTGCTGATATGTATTCACATATAAATTATTATTAATGATAGAAATGAGTAATGAGTAAATGTTGAATGCTAACTAAAGATATTTTTGTAAGAGGGAAGTTTTGGGAAAAAGATCCCCACACTCATTCACCCCCCCCTCTAAGTGTGGTAGGTGTGTCCAACAGTTGGTATCAGAGCGAGCATTCACTACAAGCATAACAAGCCTGAAGGAGATCCATAGACACACAAATGTATGATAAATTTTCAATCCTTCATGAAGAAAACTATTCTACTTGGAAAATAGAAATGAGAGTACATTTGAAGGAAATGGCAGCAACTATTTGGTAGGCAGCCACTGGTGGATCAGTTTCATTGAAGAACAAGTCAAAGTTTGCAGTTCAAAGGGAAGGAAAGAAGAATGATGTATTATCTCTCAAGACCATTCTTAGTGGACTCTGAAGCCCTATCAAAGAAAGCATGGAACAATTCACTTCCGCCAAGGGTCTATGGCTAAAGCTAGAGGAGACATATCAAAGAAAGAAGGCGAAGAAAGAGATTGAAGACAACTCCATCAAGACACATGAAGGTAAAGAATCTCCAAAAAATCTTGGTTTCATTATTTCTAAAAGTGATGATGTTTTCAAAATGGAATATGTTGAATACATTTCAAATGAAGGAAAAGATGTTGAAAAAAGGGATGAAGGTAAAGAATCTACACAAACCCTTGATTGCAATAATTAAAAAAGTGATGATGTTGAATTTTTCTCTACAAGTGAAGAAGAAAATCTAGAAGTAGTTTGGATAAAATCAATTGATTGTTATCCCATGGAATAAGTAGAGGAAAAACTATTGGAGCTTAAAAGGAAGGTTGAATATGGTTTATATGAATATAGCAATGACCATTATTATATAGACTATAGCTATCTTTCGGATAACACTAAAAGGTTTCTGAAGAAGAGTCAAAGTCACATATTGAAGTTAAAGGGAATGCTCAAAGGACTAGAAGAAAGTAGTAAGACTCAATTAGAAGAAAAGGAAGAAGAGATCACAAGACTGAAAAATGAAAAAGAAGATATGAATGTAGACAATGAGATTAGCAAAAGTTTTGAAACTATTGTCCATCTCAAGACCCAAATTGAAGAAGCCAAAAGAATAGAGGAACTGTTGAAGAATCAAATAAATGAAAAGGAAGAGTCATGTTGTAAGTTAGAAGATGAAATTGTTGACCTTAGAAACAAGGTAGAGAATTAAAACAAATTCTTGAATAGCTCAAGAATCTTGGATGAGATCTTGGAAAGTCAAAGATTACCATGTGATAAATCAAGACTTGGGTACAAGGAGAAGCTAAACATGTTGAAGCAAGAACCTCAAAGAAGCATGAGGTAAGTCCATCAAAGAAACTAGAAAATGTTGCAAAACAAACATCTACACAGGGCAAAGAAAATTTCAAAAGAACAAAGCAAGGAAGACATCCATAAGCTATTCTTGGGACACCAAAGCAAAGGTATGAAAGTATTTTTCATGGGAATTGTTATTCATGTAATGGATATGGTCACAAAGATTTTGAATGGAGATATTATGAAAGCAGATATAATGGCATATTTTATAACACCATGAGGTTTTGGAGATGTGATCAAGTAGGACACATTGTTGTTCACTGTAACACCATGAGATGTTACAGCTGTAGTGGATTTTGCCACAAATATGAGGAGTGATGGAACACAAGAAGAAAGTCCATGATGAGGACTTCAAATAGCATGGCTAGAAGAAGGAATGAAGTAAGGAAGGGAGACATCTTTGAAAATATGGATACTCAGAGCTCAAGTTCTGAGAAGTGGGTGAAGAAGACAGAGCATCCATAATAGAATGAAAGACTGAAGGGAAGTTCTAAAGTGTCATCTATTGAGGCATATGAAGGTGACAGTGGTGACAGTCACGTACAATGCATGTTGACCTTGAATAGGTCGCGTACATACATGATATGTTGTACAATAGGGCGCATATATGTGGTAAAGACTTGGGAAAAATACATTGCACATGGCTTGTAGCTCGATGTGATGGTATAACTTTGTGATGCAGGGTCTAACATGTTTTATTGCAGGTTCTGACACTGTTTACTGTAGGTTTTCATGATTCTATATTGGATTATGTAAGGTGATGATGAAAAATAAAATCTTGGGTGCATGGGACTAACCCATGAACATGGATTGATGCATTTTCTATTGAAGAACAATGTTGGTTATGACAGTGAAGTTATGACACCTTGGTTATGTGATATATCTTGATGATGTACTGGAAGCTTACTTATTGGAAAGATTGATACATGCACTTAGCATATGGATGGGATACACATTGGGACATGTGCTTGGTGAGTTGTTGAGGTGATCACGTTGTACATAATTTTTTATCTATAGTTGATGCATGATTGGTAATTTTCTAGTACATTGATAGAGGCACCTACTAGCAGGTTGATTGACAAATGTTTTATGGAGGATTTGGCATACATGTATGGGATTCATCATTTTTTGGTATTGGTGCATGGTGGTGTACATGTTTTGGTACACTCATGTATGACATATGCTTGATGATACTATGTTGTTGGTATTGCTTGATTAGCACAACAACTGGTATTTATCTAATACATGGTTATGGTACTTGGTTCATGATGGAGACATATCATGAGTGATATGACACATGGTTGGCATATTGGTAGATGCACATGGTTTCCATATTGGTGGATGCACATGGTTGGCATATTGATAGAGGCATATGATTGATACATTCCATGGATGATATCTTTTGGCACATTGCATGATGTTGATGCACATGGTCAATGTACATAGGTGTTGTGAATGATGAGTACACATTTTTGTACAGGATGTGCTTGGTTGATATTTTGCTCATGATTCTTTATTTCATTGTTGACATATATTTTTCTTCATGATGCTTGGTATAGCATGAGTTTGATGCATGAACAGATCCAAGGATTGTTATATGGTAGCACATTGTTCATATTGTAGAGAAGATAGGGGAGACATACCCATAGGGGGAGTCATTCTTCTTCCCATGATTCTAGGAGGATATATTTATCATATGCATACCCATAAAAGAGCCCTATATTTGAAGAAAGAGCATAGAGGCATAATTCCAGGAGGAACAATGGTCACAGGGGGAGTATGTTAGATGTATTTTTCAGAATTACTTTAGAGTGATATCCCTTGTTAAAAAGGGGAGAGATTATTTAGAGGAAAATCAAAGGCACTCAGACAGGGGGAGCAGCCCCAAGAGGAAAATGGCCCTTTTACATTGATGTCAAAGGGGGAGAGATAGTCACATTGATGTGATTGATGATTATTGATTGGGAGAGATAGTCACATTTGGGAGAGATAGTCACATTGACTATTGATGTAGGGAATGACTTATATACATGTTGACATCAATAATTGGTAATTGGTGTTGACATCAATATTGGTATTGCTATCAATTCCAAAGGGGGTGATTGTTGGATCATGTTTTCATTGATGCCAATTGTTTGATTGATTGATTTCAAGTGATTAATTGATGCCAAAGGATTGATTAATTGATGATTGATGTAATGTAATATGTATTGTACTTTATGAAGATGGATCAATGAGTTTTCATTGATACATGATGAATATGGATCGATGTGGTTTCATTGGTATATGATGCATTGTTGGAAAAAAGTATAGTTGACTCATTATTCTATTATCATGATTGATAAGGTGCACAAATGGATGAACTCCAAAGTGGTTCCCTTATAGTGAAATCCTTCATAGGAAGACGGTATGAGGATTGAGGTATCCTAGAAGAATGGTTGGAGGACCCATGCTTTCATTATTGTATTATCATGATTGATAAGGTGCAAAAATGGATGAACTCCATGTTGATGTTTGGACAACATCGGGAAGACATTCTCTAAAGATAATAATTAATAAGTAAATGATAATAATAAATAGTTATTGATTATTCAAGGGACGCATCCTTTCATGGATTATCACCTTATGTTCCCTATATATGGAACACTCATTATTGTGATAACTTATTGGATATCGATCATATCTCATTTGAAGAGAAACAACATGGTATCAGAGCAGGACTGGGCCTCACTCTCTCATAGGAGGGCCCAAGTAAATAGTCGAGGTAAATGAAAGAAAATAAAACTCTATAATAATAGACCAGGTGAATTTTGTTTCCAATGGCATTGCCAACGAGTGCAATGACTTCCCTTCATTGATACAACACTTCTTGGGAATCAAGAGCCAAGACAGAATTTCCAGAGCAACAGAGACATGCCATTTGAAGTAACTGTCATCATATTGTTCATCTACAATGCTGAGAAATCCTTCATTGTTATAATCTTCTTGTATGCCTCATAGAAGAAGGAATTCGTCATGAAAATAGATAATGTAAGGACTGGTTCAGAGAGGATAATGTTCTGTGAGTGCCTAGACAGATGTTGTGGGCTGTATGTTGAGATATTATTCCAAGTCTACTAGAGATTCGCACTAAATAGTCTGCCATAATATTGCAGTTTTTCCATCTCTTATTTATAATGTGCATTTTTGTCGTCAATATAATACAGTCGTGCACCTCGGGTAGGTCTGATATCCTCTGGGAATACTCGACCGACCTCCAAAATGGAGTATACACATGAACCGCCTGTACTTCCTGGTTTGTTTAGCGTCTAGGAAACTTTCTTCTTGGTATGCAATAGGGTCTCCTTGGGATCCTGATCTTGATTCTTTCCTTGATATGAAATGGCCACCGCACTGCACCTCATCTCTCATCCCTGAAGTAGATTTCATAATGGGCAGTTACATTTCTTTCTCTTCAAACTCTGTCACTTCTGGCACTATGAAATTCATAAACTCAAATGGCATGATTCATACCCTTCAGAGGTGGGTAAAGGCGACATAGTTGATGCTGAAAAAAATATACGAGCAATAGAAACCAACAATGGTTATTGCATGTAACATGTGATTAGGGTTGGTAAAGAGATTGGCACACAGAGTGAGATTTGTTATTGTGTCCTACCGCAGTAGGCTTGGGATCATTTATGCCAATAATGAGGATTAGCAATTAAATTATAAAATCGTATGGGAAAAGTCATGCATGTTTTGCATAATATCTCGCTGCCATTTCAACTATTTATTGGATTTTCGAAGATCATGAAGCTGACACCATTTGGGGTGATCATACAAAGCATAATGGGTTGGATACTTCTATAGTTCAGCCTCTCGCCAACTTATTCTTGACTGCTATGTTTACCTGGTCATGTCTTAAAAACAGTCCAATGACATGTCATCATGGAAGTAGATCAATCGACCCTACGGAGGGAATACAAGATGCATGAGATCTTTGAGATCAAATCATCCTACTTGGGACATCAACTCCGTTTAGAAAGAAAGGAAGGAAGCATGTTGTTCCTCGATGGGAAATGGCATATTATATTATGGATACGATATTGTACGATTTTGTGAGGATGGCAGACGCGACACCCAAGACAATGTTGAAGTTTGTAAAGGTGGGTGGTGTGGTCATACTACTAATAATGAAGAAATCTAATTGGGTGCTTCCTGCACTAATAATATTTTTCTCGGCATTGATGGAGTTCAGTCCAAGACTAAGGGACTAACTTTGTGCCAAAATGAGTGGATTGTTTGGCTGGGAAATACTTTTTCTATGTGAGAAACTTCCTGAGTCAATGAGGAGGCACTTTCACTCTTTGGGGATATGGGTGGAGAAGTTGAAGTTCTCAAACCCTATACAATCAAGAGTTTCCAGGAAGGAAATATGCGCACTGATATGGGAAGGTGCTAAAGTTCATATTTTGGTTCCATGGTTAACCTATTAAACTCAATTGTCTATTTGATGGAAAGAAATGAAAATTTTGAAGTATGGGCCAATACTATTGCAACATTTTATGTGTGTTTCGATGCAAATTAATTTGAGAAGCTATGTAAACTTCCAGTACATGATGTTGAGAAAGAAATCATGGAAAAAATTCCAGTGTATGTAGAGGCACTTCCAAAGAGGGAGGCAGTACTACATGCAGAGGGAGAAGAGACAGAGGATGAGGTATCCTTTAAGAGATCTATAGGGTCTCAGATGGAGATTGATCTTGTAGCTCCAGTTAATGTTTCCAAAGATATTGTAGTAGGTCAAAAGATAGTTGCATGTTCTATTCATAATCTACAGGAGGTAGAAAGACATTCATATCCTCATGGTACCTTCCAAGAGAGGAAGAGACTTTATAGATATTCATTTTCTTCCACAACTATGAGCCACGCCATTCGTTTTGAGCCTTCCTATTATGAGGAGGCAACTAGTCATCCAATATGGAGAGATGTCATGATGGAGGAGTATCAATCCATCATGAAGAATGATGTGTGGGATATTGTTCCTAGACCTAAGAGGAATTTTGCAGTGACTTGAAAATGGATTTACATGATAAAACACATAGTTGATGGCAGCATCATGAGGCACAAAATGATATTTTCTTCTAGAGGATTCTCTCAAATGGAGGGAATAGATTATGAGGAGACATTTTCTCCTATTAATCGATATACTTCTATTTGGATGATTATTTCCCCTGTAGAATTCATGGGTTGGAGAGTACATCATATGGATGTAAAGAAAACCTTTCTTAATGGAGATATTAAGGAAGAAGTATACATCAAGCAGCCAGATGGTTTCGTGATACATGAGAAGGAGTCCCATGTGTACAAGTTCAAGATGGCCTTGTATGGAATCAAGCAACCACCACGAGCTTGGTATGCAAGGATTGATGGACACGTGATGATTTTTGGGCTTCAGCAAAAGTGTTTTGGATCCCAACCTGTACTACAAGACTGTTAAAGGTGATGCCTTGATTCTGGTCCTCTACGTTGATGATTTATTCCTCATCAGTATAGATAGCCTTATTATTAAATGCAAGTATGCGTTGGCCTCTAAGTTTGAGATGAAGGACCTTGGTATGATTCACTACTTCTTGGGACTAGAGTTGTGGCAAAGAACTAATGAGATCTTCTTGAGTCAAGGGAAGTACACAGTTGAGATATTCAAGAAGTTTGAGATACTGAACTTGAAGCCCGTGACTACACCAACGATGACGAATCTGAAGAAACTAAGTGTGTCTTATTCTGATTATGACGAAATTGATCCGACTCTGTATAAACAGTTGGTTGGATAACTGATGTATATGGTTAACACCAGACCAAATAATTGCTATGCAGTGAGTGCACTTAGCCATTTTATAAGTCAGCTGAGACAAACACACTAGATTGTTGCGAAGCATGTGTTGAGATACTTGTGAGGCACAGTTCGACATGGTCTGAGATATAATTCCAGTATTGATATGATATGGTAGGAATATATTGACTCTGATTGGGCAGGGAGTGTAGTGAAAAGAAAGAGCACATTTAAGTGTTGCTTCACTTTGGCATCTTCCATGGTTTCCTGGTGTAGCAAGAAACAAACTTTTGTGGCCTTGAGCACAACAGAAGCAGAGTACATTGCATTAATTATGACAGTTCATGAGGCAGTGTGGCTTCACAAGATCCATGTCGATTTATTCGAACATGTGCTAGATTCCACCATTATTCATTATGGTAACTAAAGTTGTGTGAAGATATCTGATAATCTAGTGTTTCATGAGAAATAGAACCACGTTGAGATCAAGTACCATTTCATTCGATACATGGTGAAGAGGAAGGAAGTATTGGTGAAGTACCTTCCTATAGATGAGCAGGTTGTTTATGTTCTTACCAAACAAGGATGAAGTTTAAGTACTTCCGTGACAGACTCGGTGTGGGAGAGAATGCCTCCCTCACTGAGAGGGAGTGTTGATGTTTGTATCTTCTTGAGACATTCTCCAGATCGTACTCCTCTGTGACTAAGTTGATTTGATCTGTGATGACACTTATTCAAGAAGGGATAAGTGGGGCACTTATCCGAGAAGGGATAAGTGTGGTTGGGCTTATAACCCAACATCCCATGCAGAGAGCACATGAAGACATGTCAAGGGAGTTGACACTTGATGTCATACACTATGGGAGTTGACCCTAGTGTTTCTAAAGGGTGTAGCCTCTAGAAGTCCACATGGAGTGTCATGTGTGACAAACTTTCTCCAGATCGTATTCCTCTGTGAATTGAGTTCAGTTGATCTGTGAGGACACTTATCTGAGAAGGGATAAGTGGGACACTTATTTGAGAAGGGATAAGTGGAACACTTATTCGAGAAGGAATAAGTGCAGTTGGGATTATAACCCAACTTCCCATGTGCAGAGAACATGAGGACATGTCAAGGGAGTTGACCCTTGACGTCATACACTATGGGAGTTGACCCTAGTGTTTTTAGAGGGTGTAGCCTCTAGAAGTCCACATGGAGTGCCACGTGTGACAAATTTTCTCTAGATCGTACTCCTCTGTGAATTGAATTGAGATGATCTGTGAGGACACTTGTCCAAGAAGGGATAAGTGGAACACTTATTTGAGAAGGAATAAGTACATTTGGGATTATATCCCATCATACCATGTTCAGAGAACATGAGGACATGTCAAGGGAGTTGACCCTTGATGTCTCACACTATGGGGAGTTGACCCTAAATGTTCTGAGAGGGAGTATCCTCTAGAAGTCCACATGGGAGTGCCATGTGTGACAAAGATTTTGCTACTATGGTGGTTTTGTACCACTAGTGGAGACTGTGTGTCTCTAGATAGTATTTGTGTACTACTATGGAAAGACACCTCCCTAGCTAAGAGGGAGTGTTTATGTTTCAGCATCAGGAAAAACTTCTCCTACATAGTGCTGCAGACCAAGGGAGATACGGTACATTTATCACAAATGTCCACTTGTGATAAGTGGGCCCATATGTAGTCCTTCCTTGATCATGACAATGAATAATATGGACTATAGGTGCTTGAAGCACTTTCTACATGTCAGTTAGCATCAAGTCGACATTCACTCATAGGTGTGTGCTTGTGGTGAAATATCCTGGTGTGTTCTTTGTCCTAGTCATGTGACTTGACAAGGACTGATAAAGACACAAGATGCTATATGATGTTACATGCGGACCCAAAGTGAGTCTAATCTTAGAGAGAGATGTCTCCCAAGACTGTTAGACAAGTGTCATGAGTCTAGGGTGAAGTTTGTATACTTCAAAGACAAGAGTGGCATGTTGCAGAATGTCTCCCTCATTGAGAGGGAGTGTTCATGTTTGGACAACATCGGGAAGACATTCTCTAAAGATAATAATTAATAAGTAAATGATAATAATAAATAGTTATTGATTATTCAAGGGATGCATCCTTTCATGGATGGTCACCGTATGTTCCCTATATATGGAACACTCATTATTGTGATAACATATTGAATATCGATCATATCTCATTTGAATAAAAACAACACCCCAAAGTGGTCCCCTTATGGTGAAATCCCTCACGGGAAGACGCTTTGTGGATTGATTTATCCTAGAAGAATAGTTGGAGGACCCATTCTTGTATGAGGAATAATGAGATGAAGGTCAAGGAAATTGTTGGTGAAACTATCCTAGATGGATATTTCTTTTCATGCCATTTCCGGTGGTATGTGGAATGTCACATAACTCATAGTTTGAGAGTTATGGCCTTATGAATATGAAGGACCCCCACATGAAGGCTTGAAGCCCACAAGGTCAAAGAAGTCAAAGTGATCTAAAAGAAGAAATAATTATTTAAATGATAAAGTAAAGTGACAAAGTCAAGGTGCATTATTTAAATAATAAAGAGAAGTGACAAAATCAAGAAATGATAAAGTAATGTGACAAAATCGAGAAGGAATATTTAAATGATAAAGTATTGGAGAACTTTCTATTTATGGAAAGTGGTTAACCCTAAAATAAGGAAAATAGGTTAAGTGAACTAGAAATGGGTTAAGTGACGTAAAAATGCATTAAGTGACCTAGAGGATGAAAGTATAAATAAGATAGCAATGGTACCTTGTATATCATCCTTTTTGTGGATCAATGGAGAGCTTCTTGTGAGAATATATTTTGGAGTATTGGTGGAGAGCTTCTTGTGAGATCTTCTAGAGCATTTTTGGTGTGGAAAACTTGAGAATATCGAATATATATAGGTGGCTGAGGTAACCAAAGGATATATAAGCCAAATTTCAGAGGGAAGGTGAAGAAAAGAGGGCCGAAATTCAAGGGAGGATAAATTATTTTCATGATGTTTTCTACGCTATGCTATTTACAGGTCATCTCACCATTTTCGTAATAATTTTTTTTATATAATGCTTCATACCATGATATTGATATTCAATTGAGGAAACATATCCAGGTATCTATGGTAAATAATTCAGCTTGTGGGTCATTGTATTTTTGGAGATACACTCCGTGGAAAATAGGGTTTGTGGCTAGTCCTGAAACTAGTCTAAAACAAGTGTTTCGGGTAAAAACGTCATAACTTCTTCATAACAGATCAAAATTTAGTGAGACAATTTTTTTTGGTTATGTTATAGTATTTAGTATGTTGTGTAATAGTTTCAAAGATATTGTGTGGGGCACATTCTATAAGGTCTCTCTCTAGAATAAGGCAAAATTCAACAAGGTATACCATTTTTGCTATAACTCCTTTTCTGAGAGGTTCCAAGTAGTGAAACCTGGAGGAATTGCATAAAACACACTGAAGAACATTGTGTATCAGTTTTGTATCTTTATTTATTACAAGTACAAAGTTATGATAATTTCAAGTTAGGGTTGTTGACTAATCCAAAACTAGTCCTGGTTGAGACAAGTAGTTGATGAGTTGGCACATACATGAGGTGTATAGTTGATGATGTTGGTACATATTGATGAGTCGTTGTTGATGAGTAGTTGACACATGATTGGTATATAGTTGGTACATGGTTGGATGCACTTTTTTATGGTACAGGTTGATTACATGTTGTTTGGCACAGGTTGGTGCATGGTTGATGCACTTGTTTATGGTACAGATTGATATTTGTTGAGGATTGTTTCCTCATCTCAGTTGGTACTGAGAATGTAAGCTGATTCTTGTATATAGAGCTGGTGCTCTTGTAGAGTTGTACTCTATTCAGTTGTTGATGAAAAACCCCTAGATTGAAGTCCATAATAAAAAGAAAAATTGTACATACATCTTATGTTCCTTGTGTTCCTTGTGGAGATGATTTGTTGATGATATATTTCTGATATATATTGCTGATATATATTCATATCTAATTGATTATTAATTACAAAAATGAGTAATGACTAAATGTTGAATGCTAACTAATGAGTTTTATGTAAGAGGGAAGTTTTGGGAAAACGATCCGCACACTTATTCACCCCCCCCCCCTCTAAGTGTGGTAGGTGTGTCCAATAATTGGTATCAGAGTGGGCCCTCACTACAAGCCTTAAAAATCTTGAAGGAGATCCATCGACACACAAATGGATGATAAAGTTCCAATCCTTGACAAGGAAAGCTATTCTACTTGGAGAATAGTGATGAGAGTACATTTGAAGGAAATAAGAGCAGCTATTTGGAAGGAAGCCATTGGTGGATCAGTTTCATTGAAGAACAAGTGAAAGTTTGCAGCTCAAAGGGAAGGAAATAAGAATGATGCATTAGCTCTCAATACCATTCTTAGTGGACTCTCCAGCCCTATCAAAGAAATCATGGAACAATTCACTTCCGCCAAGGATCTATGTCTAAATTTAGAGGATACATATCAAAGCGAGAAGGAGAAGAAAGACATTGAAGACAACTCCATCAAGACACATGAAGGTAAAGAATCTCCAAAAAATCTTGGTTGAATTATTTCTAAAAGTGATGATGTTGGCAAAAAGGAATATCTTGAAGACATTTCAAATGAAGGAAAAGATGTTGACAAAAGGGATGAAGGTAAAGAATCTACATAAACCCTTGATTGCAATAATTC
>JASDQU010815760.1:26443-36477 GCA_032191745.1 Picea mariana
CATATGGACAATAAAAGTAATGAGCATCAGTCACACATAAGGTATACACAGAGACACATTTTCATGAGGAACCCCATAAAGGGAGAAAACCTCTTCTTCTTTGAAATGATAGGCAGTCTTTTAAATTCTGTACATCATCTATAATTGAGCACCAACTCAATGTGAGGCTGCTACCTCTGTTTTACAGGCTGCAACTTGTTTGAGAGCACCAACTCTCTGGTTTCTCTAACACCCACTAGAAGGAAGCACCAACTCCCTTAATGTTCCAGCACCAACTGGATGGAAGAACCAACTTCCAGTTACACAGGTTCCAACCTGTATAACAGAGAACACTTTCTCTCCCTTGCACCACCCTGCCACCCTGGTTTCTCTGGATGCAACCAGATGGAAGCTACAACTCCCCATGTTCAAGCTCCCACTTGAACCTCTAAGGACAACAATCCCCCCTAGCACCTCCCAACCACCCTAGAATATAAATGAATAATTAAACAACCAACTACACAGATAAATCAATTCTTACCACTTCTTCTCTGTTCTGTAAATCTGGTCTTCTTCTAACTGTTCTGCAATTCTTCTCTTCCTTTGTCTATTCTGCAAATCTGCTCTACTTCAACTTGTTCTGTCATTATTCTCTGCTTCAACTTGTTCTATCATTCTTCTCTGCTTCAGGTTTTTTCCTCATCTATTACTCTTCTCTGAGTTTTATCTCACATTGCGCATATTCTCAGTCTCACACTGCGCAACCTGTGATTTTCCCTTTCTTATAGTTTAATTCATTTTTCATCCAAAATGACCAACCACGTATAGTCTGTATCTTTTTCTTTTATACACCACACCCATAGTAGTTACCCTTCGAATCTTCTGAGGCAAAAGAAAAACCATCTAAGTAACTGAAACGCCAACTGATCAGGAATCATGAATCAGTTTTGCTAACAGATTCGTAACTGATGAATTAACTGTGAGAGAGAAAAGTAGCCCTTCGATCATAATCAAGTTTATCTGCACCATTGGATGAGCTTTATTAATCTTGCCTTTAAATCAGGTTTCGACATTTCGGCATTCCTGTGGCCAAGTGTCTTAACACTTCATATCGCGATCTCTGAAACTCTGATACAGAGATTTTTTGCGCTAGCTCCTTGCTCTATATGACCAAGGCCATGACCAAGAACTTATACATAAAGTACTTTTTGCAAATTCGCATTTCATGGATCTGGAGATGAGGCATCTCGACTCTCCAAGTCACGATCCCCGAAACCCCAAAATGGAGCTTATCTGAACTGACTCCTTCCCTTCTCATGACCACCGATGGTGACCATAGGCTGTGCCAAAAGGTGCTTCATATTTCACGAGTTTATAAACTTCATTGAGTCTGATCGATGGTTGAAATATCCACAGATCTGACGGTCCAGATATTATTACGATCTCACATCTCGCGAGTTTCCACACCATGCTTCGTTGACTCAAAGTCAGTGACTTGTTCTATGATTCGATGGTCCAGATATTATCTTAATTCAATGGCTTAGATCATATCGTGATTTTTCATCTCGCGAGTTTCCACACCATGCTCCGTTGACTCCAAATCAACGACTTATCCTATGATTCAACAGTCCAGATCTGATCTTAATTCAATGGCTCAGATCATATCGCGATTTCAGTGTTTTTGTGGTTATGTTTCTTGCCTCTCCAAGTCGCGATTTGCAAAACTTCAAAATGGATATAGCTGACTTTAGAGACGCAGAAATGAAGTATGATATAATAGAAAAACAAGCGTACACCATGATAAAAGCATTAAAGGCATTCAGAACGTATGTACTACACTCCAAGATAATTGCGTATGTGCCTACCAGTTCTGTGAAAGATATTTTGGTACAACCAGACAACAATGGAAAAAGAGGGCGATGGCTCACCAAAATCCAAGAATTTGATCTGGAAGTCAAACCGACCAAATTGATAAAAGGACAAGGCCTGGCCAAACTCTTAGTTGAGTCGAATTTCAGAGCCCTAGGTATCAATTGCCTACAGGAAGGTGAAGAAGACATGAACCTAAATGAGCTGAATGAGAAAATAGGCCTTAACAAGATCAAAGAGAAGTTCATATCATCAAGCTGGTACAGAGACATAGTATCATACCTGCTAACTCTAAAATGCCCAAATGAGCTATCTCCATCAAAAGCCAGGACTTTAAAACTTCATGCGGGTAAATATTGTATCGTCGAAAGTCAGCTATATTGTTAGTCTATTTAGTCGAATCGAAAACTCAGTGGATTATAGACGAATTTCATGAGGGAGTCTGTGGGGGGCATCACGCTTGGAGAGCTATAGCTTACAAAATTCTGAGGGCTGGGTACTACTGGCCAAAATGTTTCTCGGACGTTAATGCCAAAGTCCGAGCCTGCAACCCTTGTCAACTATTTGCAGGTAAACAGAAGCTCTCGGCACTGCCTTTAGTTCCAGTCAAAGCTGAAGCCCCATTTCAGCAATGGGGTCTAGACTTCATAGGCGAGATTAATCCCCATTCTAGTGCTCAACACAAGTGGATCTTAACCACAACAGATTATTTTACTAAATGGGTGGAAGCCATTCCAACCAAAAGGGCAACAGACTCGACGGTAATCGATTTCTTAGAAGACAATATTTTGTCAAGATTTGGTTTCCCTCGAAAGATAGTTACAGACAATGCCCAAGACTTTAAATCTATGGCTATGATCAGCTTCTGTCAAAAGTATAACATTGTTCTTGGCCATTCCACAACGTATTACCCCCAGGGAAATGGATTGTCCAAGTCATCTAACAAGAGCCTGGTAAATATAATCAAGAAATTATTGGGTGAAAACAAAAGGTCTTGGCATGTGCACTTAAAATATGCATTGTGGGCAAATCGCATAAGCTCAAAAAGGTCTATCGGCATTTCACCTTTTCATATGGTATATGGGACAGATGTTGTGTTACCTATAAACCTAGCGCTTCCAGTGATGAAGTTATGGCAAGATCAAAATGAAGAACCCAATCATGTCACCAGGAGGATAAATCAGCTGATTGAGGTTCAACAGCATAGGGTCGAAGTAGATGAAAAGTTGCAGAAGTATCAAGATGACATGAAGGCATTATTCGACCGCAGAGCGAAGGACAGAGATTTCCTCCCAGGTGATTTAGTATTAAGCTGGGATGCAAAAAGGGAAGAAGCAGCAAAACATGGTAAATTTGACCACCCCTGGTATGGGCCATTCATAGTATCGGCTCTGGAAGGAAAAAATTATTTCCTACTGGAAAATATAGACGGTGAAATCCTCAATGCCCCTGTCAATGAGCGTTATCTGAAGCATTATATGACATAACAGCAGCCAAAAAAAAAAGAGAAGAAATTCTGTATACTTATATATATATATATATATATATATATATATTTCATTTATGCACTGCTTTTGATTTTCTTTTTTCTTTCATGAACTTTCAACACCTTTCGGATAGCCCCGATAACCTTTGTATTTGCCTCTTACAGGATTCTAGCTACACACAAAACAAGCAGGAGAAGTAAACCGAAAGTTGGTGTCAGAAATAAATTGGCTTAAATAGGTGATACCCAAGATTTTTGATATTGTGCAAAGAAATTGAAACGAAAAGGTAAAGATGAGATTTCATAAAAGACATGCTCTAAAGGACTATTAAGGAAAACCGAGGTAACCTCATTCAAATAGCAACATCCTCTAAACTGATAAATAACAGAGTTGTTTCTTTGGTTGATCGTCTACGAAAAAATAAGACAATTAAGAGATTCACTCATATTAAAAGTAGTCAGCCGAAGCAAAGTACCCCCGAAAAAGATCTACAAGAGTCAGTGTTGAATTTTTGACCTCTGTATTTCCAGTCCGTAAGTCACTACCTATCACCCTTTTCTATCTTCGGGTTTACCTTTTAAAAAGTCAGCATCTTTTCGTTTCGCATAAGAAGGGATAAGAGTTTCCATTTCAATTTCGTGAACTTCAACGAAGATTATGGAAAGAAAGAAGGTCTTCACAACTCCTCGATCCCCTGCTAAACAAAGGGACGCTTAAAGTGATCCTAACTTTCCTAGGTTTTTCAACAATATCGGAGGATTGAGTCTTGCTCAAATAGAATTCCCTAAGAAAGTTATTTTCCCTTTTTCCCCTGAGAAGGAAGGTGTTGTGAAGGTCAAGGGAAGGTTGGTACCAAGTAATCAAAGTAAGTTGACAGACCTATAATGCAAAATATTACACAGATTCAGCCCTGATACAAACTAATTGCCCCCATATTCGCGCTCTAAAAAGAAAATTATAAGACAGGTAGTGAAAGGAAACTCAGAAATGATTGCCCCCATCTAGTCTAAGATACGTTGAAAGGAAATTCAGAAATGATTTCCCTCATCTCAACATTTAAATGCACAAATATATTTCGAAGTGGTGAAAGCAAATTCAGTAAAAGGGGCCAGATAACTTCACCAGGGTACTGAATAGGCTCACTGGCAGTGAAGCAATATCTGAGATATTTGTAAGGCTATTATACATGAATATCACTCTACTCGGGTAACCAATTCTTTCTAAAAACCTAATCTACATCCCAAGTTCAGACAGGATTGCCCAATTAAAAACATATAATCTTCTTCTTTTGATGCAAGCTGATAGCTGCAAGGTCTGTTGGGTCTCCTAGAACTACTTTGATTGTCTTAAGGTAGACCTTAATTTAGTAACGAGAAAGGGAAAGTCGTGAAAGGGACTACGACTAAGTTTAAAAAGAGTATCTAAGTTTGAAAAGCTTTTCAAGGTAAAAAATGAAGTCTCTTTTCCCCTTCGATACCCTGTTCTCAGAAACCTTTTCGCCTGATTGAAACTATTGACTCCATTTACCCAATATCAGCATGTGGTCTACTGTTCTTCCTTTCTTACAAGAAAATGGGATCCCTAGTTGGAGCCACCTTTGTTTTTCTATCCCATCTCGAAAATCATGTCTTAATGCTCGAAATTGAAAGATGGTTTTCGTATTTTCCGTCTGTGGTTTCAAAATGTCTGAAGCCTTATCATGCAAGCAACAATAATTATTGTACTCTCGAGGCGAGTTCTACTTTTCGGAAAAAAATTTTCCCCCTTTTTGTTCTACCTCGGGATTTCGTATGTTGGATGCTATAGATCACGTAGTTCACAAGTCTCGAGCAACGAAACAGTGAAATCACTTTAAAATTTTACCCAGGGTAGTAACGGGAGTAAAGTTTTCCTAAATCACAATTAAACATCATCAGGTTTTCATGCCTCAGCATTCACTAAATTCAAAAGTCTTATTGTTGTAACCACGATAGCCGAAACCATGAAGTCCTTATGTTAGTAACCCATGTCAAGGTTAAAGGTAAAAGATAAGCCATGGTTAAGTTCTGTCGAAAATTCACCACTCGGCGTGTTCTCTTTTAAAAAGCTACACTGTCTAAGCCCGAGTCGCGAAGTCATGATCAAGATACGAACATCATTAATTAAACACTTAATCCATTTTTATCCTCCCTTTTAATTAAAGAATATCGTCACGATTTCGCGGTTTCGCGACTCGGCATGCAGACTTCCCGGAAGTTATACCTTCAAAGCTCCGAGTCATGATATGGAAATATAAATAATTACATAATTAATTAAGTACCTAAGCACAATTATGTTTTTATTAACCAAAGTCGACCATTGCAATTTCGGGTGTTAAAGGTTCAAAGGGTTAAAGCAAAAATTCCCGATACAACGAGTACCGAAAGATTAATTAACTTCGGTAAAATTGGATTAATTAAGCTAAATCAGTATCTTCCATGTTTTGATGCTTGCACAATTTATGAAGCAATCTAAATTCTTCCTTAGGCCAACTGACATTTCGAACCGCCAAAATTCATGGCATTAATTAGAAATAAGGCAAATCGACATATAAAGATTGGGTTTTTATTGCTAAATTTATTTCTAAACATGATTTGACATATCTGTTCTAAAAAGTACCGAGTTTTCGAATATATATAGAGCTGTTATTCATTATAACAAATTCATTTCTATATTACACAGACCACACTTTCTCAGTGAGCTAACTTCTGTATGTATACATATTTTTATCATAGAAGAGCTAAAGCAGGATCTCCCGTCATGGCCCCACAAAAAACATCCAAAGCTAGCGTTGAGGTTTTGGGACAAGGTTTGGACAATGTCGTTGATACTTCACCTCGAAGTGTCAACTCTGTCCCGAACTGGTCATTCATTTATGATGTTCTGCAGGCCGAATTAGTTGATTATTTCGATGATTCCAGTGACAATGAAAAAGACGACATAACCACCAAATATAAGATCGTCATTTAATCGGGAATGCATAAACTAGCAGCCAGGCCACGATTGCTACCATATTATGATATGGTCCGATGGGAATTAGACCATGTGGACATACCAACCAAAACCATCATGAATGAGCAGAAGGTCACAATCGAGACTTTCAGACCTAAACATCTGCAAGCTATGTACAAGTTACCCACAGCGTCCGACCTTACATATGATGCCGAATTTTTGGAAGAGTTCAAATAGAAGGAATGTGTGTAGTATGAAAAGACTATGTCTAGCTTAATAATAGATTGGGTTTTGCACCCTGCGAAGTTCAGGGCAGACAGTCATGGTATATATTCAATAGCTTCCTTGGAACCACAGTTCAATTATGTAGCTATGATGACATGCAGATTATACGGGAGAGAGGACACCTCACATTTATTTCTTCAATGGGTGCCTCTAATATATCGAGTCACTGAAGGTTGTTCCTTCGACTGGGTGAAAATGTTGTCTGATAGCTTGACCAGTCGGGCTACAGAGTATCAGGAGTAGAAAGAGAGCGGAAAGATTTCTTCATTTTTTATGTCTGCATACATTATGGACGCCATGTGCTTTCTAACACAATTTCCCTTAATGAGCTGGAGTTGGACTCCAGCAGAGGACGAGCCCATCCACGTCTATCATTTGAAATTGTGGGAAAACAAAGCGGTAGATTTCGTATACAAAATCTTCAACTGGGTGATGGTACCACTGCATGTCACTATTTTCGGCCACCTGCCACCCAGGATCTCGGACAATATAGTGACAAATTTGAGCAGCATAGCTGACTGGTATGTAGAATCCTAATTCTAATATCTCATAGTTTTTGGGGCTTCTGTTCCCCCGCATGCATTACCATTATTCATTCCCGACAAGCTGGCTTGTCGTGAGGTTGCTAGACAAACAGAAATCGATGGTATAAGTAAGTAGCTTAAGGGATACTCAAAAAAGGTATGGCCACCTTTTCCTATTCATTTAAATTTATATTCTTTATTAGATTTCGAGCATGCTAAAGCTGAGGCAGCAGCCCTGGAAGACCTAAAGCTGGTCCTTATTGAATTCAAGAAGCACGATCCGCAAAGGGTCGTGAGTAATCATTTGGCCAGTTGCGGACTCAAGAAATCTGAACACGAAAATTCACCCTCGGATGAAATTTTCTGATCCACAAGATCTTATGTCGATATTTTAGCTTGGATACAAACCTTGGCACCTGAAGAGAGGGCCGATGTTCTGAAATTCCAAGAACATCGACGCAGTTGTCTTCCCACAGTATTATGGGGTGAGCATCTGAGTACAGCAGAGGTGAAAAAAAAAGATGTCGAAGGCTCCAAGGATGCGACCCTCGGTCAAGAAAAACACCAGGAAGGGGAAGAGAAAACTAAGAGTCTGAAAGAAGAGATAAAGACTCCCGACCCGCTGAAGAAGCAGACTCTGGTTACCACTCCGAGACAATTAGTGAAGCAAATCGAAGATCCTATCGCATCAGTTACTCCCTTGCAGTCGACTCAGGGAAATATTGACGCAGGTTGGATCTTAAATGAAGAATTGAGGACTATAAAGGTGGAAGAGATCCCTCCAAATGAGTTCTTCTTCTATAAGAAGAGAAAGGCAGTGGTAAAGAAAGAATTCTATCAGGAAGGGGAATTGACAATCAAGAAATACAAAGTTATGACTGATGGGAAGGATAAGAAGAATGAACAGTTTGTGACGGAAATAGATGGGACATTAGGGGCATATGCCACAATGAACCAATTTTCAGTCGGGGTTTTGAAAAACCAACTAAAATGAAAAAATCGTCTCATCAAGACCCTAGAAGCCAGACTAGCCACAACAACGGAGGCTGCCAAAGACCAGGCAAGTGTAGGAATAAAGCAAGCAAGGTTGGCCGATAAAAGTGAGATAGAGCTGCTCAAGACTAAGCTCGAATAAGCACAGCTGGTGGTTCAGAATGGTCAGATGAAAGTAGGCCAGCAAAAAGATTTGATCGAACAACTACAGGCTAGAGTGGAAATCGTCGATAGTAAAGTGATAAATATCGGGATGTTCTAGTCCCAAGCGATGGAGATTTGGAGCAGAGTCTCTACAGCCCAACAAAATTTACTCGCCAAGGAGAGGTGATTCAGGACAACTGTTTGCTGGTTAATCAAGTTTTGGAGAATTTATCTGCTAGAGAAAGAGAAGTTGGAGCAGCACGGGTCGCCTTTCAAGAGGCTGTGATAGCCACAAACAACAGGGATTCGGGAAGTACTCCCCGGTTTACCATTTTGGAGCAGACCAGAGGAAACATTCTATTAAAAGAATGGGAAAAAAGCATCTCAGAAGGTAAGATGCAAGCCAAGAGGGTAATGAGATCCTTAGAAGAGGCTTTTAGTTCTATAGATGGTAATCTTCTAGGCATTGATAGTAGAGGTAATGTCGAGGCATTGATTCAAATGAATATGGAAAAAATCTCACTTGATTTAAATGAAAAAGAGGAAAGATATGCAGCCGAGATCTCACAATTGACTATGGTAGACATAGTCCAAATAGATAAATGTATGATTAAACCAAGTGTGCAATTATACGCTATCGACATCATAGACAGATATATGGAAGACAAGTTGCCGCAATTAGCCCGAGATTGTTACTTTGTTGAAGCCAATTGTCAAGCAGAACCATCAAGGCTGATATCTCGGCTGGTTGAAATATGTGTCACCTGTACCGAGCACGCGCGAGGACAAGCTTCTGGCACCAAATAAAGACAGAGAAGAAGAAATGGAGCGATTTCTCTCCTCCCTATCATAACTGAAAATTTTGCAACGATTGAGATTCCATCTTATTGTAAAACTATATAAATATACCATAGAAAGAAAGATACCAGGGCTGGACCTTTTTGTGTCGATTGTAACAGAGGTTTTACATTTTGAGAGTTAATATAAAGCAAATTCGAAGATTCTCAATTCCTTCATGACTGTGTTATGAGTTTGTTTTCTTGTATCTCATATTTCATTTCATTTCATATTCACATATGATGAATGCTTCACTATAATTTAGTGAAACCTCTACTATAATGAATGAATTTTGGTTTTCTATATTGTTTACTGTTTTTCCTCTGTACCATCTATCAGCGAGTATAAGACCAGTCATCACTTTTAGAATTCTATATATCTTTTATGCTTCATCGGGTGATTTCTTTACATTTTTCTTCTTTTGTTTATACGTGAGATTCTCCCTTGATAGGAGCCTAACTCGATACACAACTTTCTCCCACCTCATACATTTTATTAAAATATAACTCAGTTACGGGAAAGAGCCTTTGATTTGCACCCCATTTTATTCCTGAAACCATAAACTCTCTTTTATACAACTGAATTGAGACAACACTTAATTTACGTCTGAAGTTTTCTTATTTTACTGTTCCTCCATGATTGCCCCTGTACCAACATAGCCCAATATCGAACCCATATTATCAAATCAAACACACATTGCATTAAACCTTTTCGATACTATTCTTAAAACAACCACTACCCAGGTTGAACTCGAACGTTCATGGGCAATGATTGAACATGATATAAACATCCAGGAACAGTTGTAAGCTAGACAACACCAACACAAAAATCTTCCCTAGTTTCCCTTGCAGAAGGTTGACGTTTCTCTCTTCTCCACCCTTTACCCACTTTCAAATGCATAAACACTGTACTTCTAAGCCTTAAGTACAGACTCTGAAATAACATG
>JASDQU010815762.1:0-12004 GCA_032191745.1 Picea mariana
TTCTGAGAAAACTTCTCTTTTGAGATACAAGAGAGAATGTTTCTTTGTCCTGTCATGTGCTTGGATGCACCACTATCAATGAGCCAAGTGTCCTCTCCGGGTGTTACATATCCTGAGAGGGCCGAGATCAAGACATGGTCTTTGATCTGCTCCCTTATCATCTTTGCGGGTGGCTCTTCATCTTCGACTACATGGGCATGGAGACTGATCTGAAAATGATAAAGGCTTGTATTCTTGAAAATATTTGTAAGTTTTAATTCAAGTGTTCTTATGCAAAAGGATCAATTTGCAAACACAACTTTTATAGAAATTATACATTCAATATGCATATAATAAGCAACAAATAACAGTGAACAAAAAACACATAACACAGCAAATGATAAAGGAGTTCACCCCTCTCTTGGGCTACATCTCCTGGTCCAACTTCCAATGGATATTTTGTATTATTTTCTCAAAGTGATAAAATATGTGCTTTACAATGCTCAAAATTCCAAATAGATGGCTCCAATGGCTTCACAACGTCCAAAAACCCTTAGCTGGACTTTTTCAGCACCTGATTTGGTCAAAAATTAAAGAAGATAGGCTCCCTGGAAGTTCCCTTTCAAACTTGCTATCTCTGGATCACCAAAATGCACCTCTGCGTCCTCAACCTAGCCTATGCACTCATATTTGTGCTAAAACATAGCACCGAGCACAACCACAAAATCGTGTGAACTGTAGGACGGTTAGGGCACGCCTAGCCCCTAACTGCCAAACCACTGGACACATGGGTCATATGACTGCACGCGAACATAAAAGGGGCCAAGGATTAAAACAATGGTAATGTGCCAAGTGTCAAGCACACGGGCTTCAAAATTATTTAAAAATGCACGTGAGTAGGTGGTTATATGGTGGTTTATGTGATCGGGGGTCGGGGCTTAGCCCCGGCCCGGACCGCGCCCAACTCAACACTTAATTCAATTCAAATAATTTTTAAACCATTCATATATTAAGAACCAATGGTGGGCGTGCTAGTTGGGAGGCCCTTCCCAAAGATCTTCCCCTACCTGGAGGTCGCGGGGTCGAGTCCTGCTGACTTCACAAGTTTTATTCAATGCCCCGGTGACACGTGGCGGCCCTTGCTTGGGCCACATGTCACCAATCTATTCGCCACAAACATGCCGCATGTCGAACACCAATTCGTCCACACAACTGCCAACCAACACCTGCCACGTGTTGTACAGCCCTGCCAACTCAGCTTCTACCATGTGTCATACGGCCCTGCCACGTCAGCATCCGTACGGACTATACGAACTGTACAATCAGCGCATTTTTTTTGCCTATTTGACAATTTGAACAGAACGTGATATCTCACTCATCCGACGTCCGTTTGAACCCAAACGAGTTGCAATGGGTTTGTGACGATGAGGCCTATGCACCTGTTCAATTTGAAGTGATTCCGAGCACTTTGAATTTTGAGCAAAATTTGATCCCTTGGATCAAACCTCCCCATTGAAAAGCTTTTGGACCTCCAAAAGGCTATTTTCAGTCTATCTGAAGATGAGGGTATAGTTCCCTCACCTTTATAACCTNCACAACGTCCAAAAACCCCTAGCTAGGATTTTTCAGCACCTCATTTGGCCAAAAATTGAAGAAGATAGGCTTCCTAGAAGTTCCCCTTCAAACTTGTTGTCTCTAGATCACCAGAATGCACCTCTATGTCCTCAACCTAACCCCGACACGCATATTTGTGTTAAAACTCAGCACCAAGCGCAACTGGAAAATGGTGTGAACTGTAGGACGGTTAGGGCACACCCAATCCCTAACCGCCAAGTCCGTGGGCATATGGGTCACCATGTGACCGCGTGCATATACACAAAGGGGTCAAGTTTTAAACCATATGGTAATGGGTCGGAGGGCGCACGTCGGTGGTTACATGACACATATGTATGACTGGGGGCCAGGGCTAAGCCCCATCTCGAACCGCACCCCAACTCACAACAATAATCAATTCAAATAAAAATTTTACCGTATATATAATAACAATCAAACGGTGGTGCGCCAGTTGGGCGACCCTTCCCAAGGCTCTTCCCCTGCCCGGAGGTCGCAGGGTCGAATCCTGCTGACTACATAAGTTTTATACCATAGCCAAGGTGACACATGGCGGCCATTGATTGGGCCACATGTCTTCATTCCATTTGCCACCAATGCCATGTGTCAAGAAATGATTCATCGTCCAACTGCAAACCAACGTCTTCCATGTGTCATACGACCCTGCCAACTCAGCCCTGCCACATGTCGTATGGCCCTGCCATGTCAACATCCGTACGAACTGTACGGACTGTACAGTCAGCACATTTTTTTTGCCTGTTTGACAATTTGAACAGAACGTGATATCTCTCTCATCCGACATCCGTTTGAACCCAAACAAGTTACACCCGTTCGATTTGAAGTGATTTCGAGCACTTTGAATTTTGAGAAAAATTTGATCCCCTGAATCACTAATCTACTATATTCAAGCACTTAGCATCAATAGATAGGTCAGATCTAGAAGATCAAGCACTAAGAACATTCATATGGATTAGATCTAATAGTCACACATATCATTAGCACTAAGAATAAGAAGATCTATCTAAAAATATCAAAGCACTTAGCAAATAACATGTGAACACATCAAGACAAAGCACAAAGAACATAACACAGTGTTTACGTGGTTCACCCCCACCCTGGGGCTATGTCCACCAACTCTTCTTCTTTTTTGTCTTCAGTCAATCGGTTACAAGCACAAAGCCTTCAAAACCCTTACTCTGCACAGGACAGAAGATCTACACAGCTCGCTAGATCCTTCTTCCTTGTGTTACAACACTAAGCCTTCCACAGTCTCACACAAGGACTTGCACTCAGCTCTACAAGTCGTACACAAAATGCACAAGGCCCTTACAATCCACACTAGCACTTAGCATACATTCACATCACATAGATGCACTATTATCCTCTTCTTACATTGCCTATCCTTCTATTTATAGATACAAAATAGGCCTAAACATGGGTAAACCCATGGGCCAACGTCCCATTCCCATTACATTATCCCAAAAACCCAAAAAGGGGGTCGAGATCCCGTTATCTCTGCTTCTTCTTGCACTCCTCCTTCGATAGCTTTCGAAGTCCCAAAATAGGTAAACATGACCAAGAAACTCCCAAAACTTGGTCAAGGGCCAATAGCCCCCCAACATTCACCTGTGACTCGTTCCGAATCATTCTGGTCTGAGAAATTCTGCTCTGAACACCTTGAGCTTGGCTCAATCTGCTTCGACTTGCTGCTTTGTTGTGGCCTCTTGTTCAGTGAACTCCTGGATTACTGTATCGTTCACTGGCCCTTCTAGGCGTTGTTCTATTGTGGTGACAACCTGTTATAACTCTACTCCTCGGATATCTACCTCTGTAAACAACTGGCATGCCTTATCTTGCACGGGGTGAAGTCGTTGAGTGACTTCCATCACTTTTCTTTGAAGCATATGGATCTGTTGCTGAGCTGTGTATTTTTCTTGAGACCTCTTCATTCTTTATACAACCAACAGGGCCTTCAGCTACACCTGTAGTGTATCTGTGTGCTGCTTCACTTCCTGGAGCTACGAATCTAGTTTCTGTAACTCTGGGTTCTCAGTGAGGTTTTCATATGTCTGGGTGTTATGGTTACTCAGTTGCTTGCATTCCAATGCAAGAGATTTTAATCTGTCAAATGTGTTGTGGGCAGTTTCTTTCCTTAGGTCTCTTATATCTTGAGGGGTCTCGGGCACAGTGCGGAGCTCCAAGTCTGCGATGCGTTGTTGGAGTTGTTGGATTACTTCTTCAAGTTGTTCCACCTATTGTGGAACTCTCTCTTGTACCTTTAGTTCGACAATTGTCACAGAGCGAAGTGCTCTGGTGACTCTTTCCTTTACTTCGATTTTATCTACGATCAACTGTACCTTTTCTTTATGCAGATGGGCTTTTTATTCATCGAACTTTACTTGGAGGGTGAGCTTCTCTTGTTCTACAATACTGCACTTCTCTATAAGGTATTCTTGTGCTTATGCTAAAGCCTAGGTGGCTTGCATTGTCTCTTCCTGGGCTCGTCGAAGGCGAGCTTCTACTGTATCAGTAATGCGGTGTATTTGAGCTGGCTCATCTCCCAGTTCTAGTGTTTCCAATGGAAGAGGCATAGTGGAAACTGCGTGGTTGGACTATAGTTCCTGATGCACTCCTTGAAGTTCGACCTTGATCTGATTGAACACCTCCTCCTGCTTATCTTCTTGCATCTCTACTATCTTCAACGAAGCATTGTTTAGTGTTGCAAAGATGAAGTCGAAGTCATCTAAGGTGAGGGTGGTCTCAAATTTGGTCCTGGTTGCTTTTGATTTCTTCCTTGAAGAGGGTTTCAGAGGGGAAACCTTCATTTTCTTAGAGGGGTCCTCCTCGTCTCTAGGCAGTGTAACCTCACCTTTCTTCTGTTCAACTTCTGCACCATCTATCTCTCTGCCATCACCTCCTTTCTTTGTTGATATGGAAGCGGTCTTCACGGATGCATTGTCTAAATAATGGGCATCTTCAATCTTCTTTATCTTGATAGGTCCAGGTGTATCATGCGCTGCTTCTGGACTGTCTAAGTTGGACATCTCCGAAGGATAAGCTGGGATAAGGAGGTCCACTGACCATTCCTTGGTAATATATTTTAAGTCTTCCTCCGTTAGCTTGTAGTATGACTGCAATTGTTGTTTATGCTCATCAGTGTGCGCTGTGATATAGATGAAATGGCAGTCCGCGTTGAATTTCATCAAGGGCCTGAAATTGTGGAGAGTGTTCGGGATTATACGAGGCTCATACTGGATGGTTGTCTTCAGCTGGTTGTAATAAGTATGGAACATAGCATTTGATTTCCATTGCTTGTTCATGTCACTAGAGTACCACAGTGTATTGAACTTCGTGGCCAGAGGTTCAAAGGGCTCGATGTCCAGGAAGATTGCACCTTCCGGCATCTCCCATGTGATAAAAGTGATCAAGATGAGAAGCCAGCTGAAGTGGAACTCATATCCTTGGTCCTATGCTTCCCTATAGTCCAACTCCATCTGGTTTACGAGGTACTTCACCCAATTCATTTGTAGGCCCTCTGCACACTTTCCTACAAGGTTGACTACAAATCCATTCACTTGGGTGGGTCGGTTCTTGCGAAGTAGGTGTCTTTAATCTTATGCACAAGAGCGCGATCCATGGTTTTCCTAGGATAGAAATCTTGTGGGTTAGGGCCTTGCATGCTTAGCCCTGTGATCTGATTTATCAACGTCAAATCCACTGTGATAAGGTAGTTCAGCCACAAATATCCTCCATGGTAGCAGGATAGCAGCAACTTGACACATGCGTTCACTTCTTGGTGCCAACCGAAGTGAGGAATATTTATGACATTGAGCAGTGTGGGCTGCACGAGGTTCATGGTCCATGACTAGGGGATGATCTTTGAGTTCTTTCCCTTGGTTTTGGTCAAATACTTGTGTGAGGAAACCATGTTTTACACCTTCTTTTCGTCGAGGTTGAAGTCGCTAAACTCCAATGCTGCGATATTATCTTGGTCTACACACACTGCACGTATCCCTTTCGGGAGGTACACAGTGACCAAAGCGTACTCAAACTCTTTGGACACACTGTCTCAATTGATTGCGCCACTCAGAGGTGGTAGATAGGTGGGTATTATACTCGGGATCGGCTTGGCATTCATGAGATCATCTCTGTGCTTAGTTCACTTTTCATCTGCTGGTCGAGATGGTCCGAATCAAGTAGTGGACAGAGATGCTTTCCCAACTCTTGTAGATGGAGCCTGGATACCTTCGGACATCGACATGACTCTCTCAGTCATCAAGTCAAGGAGTACTTATGTTACTAATTCTTCAACTACGGTGAGATCGTCAGACATACGCGCTTAGTATTAAAATTATCGGGTCAAATTATCTTAGATACTGCACTATAATAATCAGCAAGAACATAATGATCATTGTATACAATAGAAACTTAGTCTACAGGCTTCAAATTCTCAGTTAGAAAAAGTGTTCTTCGTGCATGACGTGACGGGATAAGTAGGCAACTCGGCAACGGTTTTCTTGCAACGATTATGAGCCTCCATTAACTCTTGTTCGATTCGTTATGGTGCGGTATAATAGTCTGATGACATACCTTTATTGCCTTTCTGCCCATTCGGAGCATCGATCGAACGGTTATAATATCCCCAATGGCTATATTGCTTTGCCATGGTGAAGTGCCATGTTTCGCTGTTCTGATATCTCGTCGAAGCTCCAATTCTGCAATTTTTTTGTCTACAAAGTTCCTTCTGGAACCTTCTGCAACTTAGCTCTCTTCTTACTTTGCTTCCTAGCCTTCTTTCCAGTGAACTTCATCTCGGTAGTTTGTTTTCCAGTCTGATTCTTATCTTATGTCATTTTAGTTACTTTGCGTTGTTGATATTCTCTCCTAGGACTCAGGGGTAACACCTCTTCTTTATCTGAGATAGGTACTTCAGTCTCCTATGAGTCTTCTAATGTTCGTGCAACTTTGACATCTAGGTTTCTAGTGCTAAATAACTTCGATATATTCTCCTGTTCTTCGATCAAGTGTGTGATCCTCCTGATCATGAAATCTTTTAACTCCTATTTCTTCTGCTCCAAGACTTCTTCTTCTTTATTTTGTCTGTCTTGATCTCTGTCAATCCAATGTTTTCCTATTAACATGGTAAACAAGGCGCAGTCTTCAACAAATTTAATAATCTCAAAATATTCCTCTGTCGAAGTTCCATTGGTGGTCATAGGTATTTGAGAGAGCCTTCCACACAAGTTTACCAGTTTTCCTCTGAATAACCCTAGTCCTCCTAATGAAGGAATCATAGCAGGCCTCCCTATAGCTTCCCAAGTTCTCTCTATCATGATATTCATTTTTGTTTCCTCATCTAGAGCACAGTCAATATCGAAGTCTCCTATTCTTGCTTCGATGCATTCTTTTCCTTTGAATATCTCTGATAATCTGACATGTCAATGGTCATTCAAGGTTTCTTTCATCTGTAGCAATGATTTCTCTGATTCTTCCTGGGGTTCTTCTATATCCTTAGTTTATGGATCTGCCTTAGGGTTCTCTTGATTTAGATTCATTCTTTCAAGCTTAGCAATCATTCTAGGGCAATCCAATACTTCATGGTCTAGAGATTTGCATCAAAGACAACTAGGTCTTCTCCTAGGGCATTCTTTAGCAATATGTCCCAGCTTTCTGCAACTGTAACAGAGGGTTAATCCTCTCTTTCATTTAAATGATCCCCAGCCTCTTCTGTACTATGCACTAGGATCAGAGGAGCTATGCTGCAATAAATTCTTTCTGGGATCCTTCATCCATTCGTTAGTGCAAACATTTTTTCTATGCATAGGTATAACATATATTTCACTATTCTTGTTAGATCTATAAATATCAAATCTTCTTTCATCTATCAATACCCTAGTTTTCAAACTAGGACAAATTTTATTAAACATACCTAGAGCCATACTCTAGAAACAAACATTTCAACTTATCTTACTTCTAAAGAGCACAAAGGTTCCAGATCTAAAACTTTTTACGATCTTTACCTTTATCAGAGCATAGAGCTTGTAGATATTACCTCTTTTAATCAGAAATTCTCACTTTTACCTTTCTTAGAGAACAAAGCTTTCAGATCTAACTTCTTTCCTTCAGATCCTACTTCTTTCCTTCAGATCCAACCTTTTTTCTTCAGATCGAGCTTCTTTCTTTTAGCACAGAGCTTTATAAGTCAAGTAGAATACTACGCACTAGAGCACAAATCTACACACAGATCTTTCACAATCCCAGGTTGAATCTTTGCACAAAACTTCTTCTTCCTCAATTCCCAGCAATCACAGTTTTAGGTCCCGAAAATGGAACCATTTGTTGGGACAGGGTAGACCCAGGGTTCAACACTACAATAGCGCACCAACAAAGTCCTAACTACCAGGCCTTTCGGCAACACCTGCGAAGCAGATGAAGTCTCACCCGAGGTAGAGGCAGGGGTGGTTGCAACACTCAGGTGTCTGCAACCTTAGCTGGGACACAGATCTGTGATTGTACTACTTGATAAAGCACTCAGCATCGTCAGTTACTTAATATGCAAGCAATATCCACTTCGCTAATAGAACAAAGCTTCGTAGTACTCACACTAATCTACTATATTCAAGCACTTAGCATCAATAGATAGGTTAGATCTAGCAGATCAAGCACTAAGAACATTCATATGGATCAGATCTAATAGTCACACATAGCATTAACACTAAGCATAAGCATATCTATCTAAACATATCAAAGAACTTAGAAAATAACATGTGAACACATCAAGACAAAGCACAAAGCACATAACATAGTGTTTACGTGGTTCACCCCCACCCTGGGGCTACGTCCACCAACTCTTCTTATTTATTGT
Source organism: Picea mariana (assembly GCA_032191745.1). Taxonomy (NCBI): domain Eukaryota; kingdom Viridiplantae; phylum Streptophyta; class Pinopsida; order Pinales; family Pinaceae; genus Picea; species Picea mariana. Next base: position 8,456 of record JASDQU010815762.1, read on the forward strand.
CTTCAGTCAATCGGTTACAAGCACAAAGCCTTCAAAACCCTTACTCTGCATAGGACAGAAGATATGTGCAGCTCACTAGATCCTTCTTTCTTGTGTTACAGCACTAAGACTTCTACAGTCTCTCACAGAGACTTGCACTCCGCTCTGCAAGTCATACACAAAATGCACAAAGCCCTTAAAATCCACACTAGCACTTAGCATACATTCACATCACATAGATGCACTATTCTCCTCTTATTACATTTCCTATCCTTCTATTTATACATACAAAATAGGCCTAAACATGGGTAAACCCATGGATCAACATCCCATTCCCGTTACATTATCCCAAAAACCCAAAAAGGGGGCCAAGATCCCATGATCTCTGCTTTTTCTTGCGCTCCTCCTTCGACAGGCTGTCGAAGTCCCAAAGTAGGTCAACATGACCAAGAAACTCCCAAAACTTGGTCAAGGTCCAATAGGGAATGACAGGATGCCTTAGTAAGCTTCTGCCCATAGGTTTTGACTTGCCACTGGGGGGGTTTCTAAAGAGTCATTGTCTTCTCTCGTCATACTTACCACTTTCCATCTTACTTCCCGCTCATCCATCCCATTTACATTGGTCTGGGAATTGGGTTGGCCAATCATCTAAGGTTTTCACCTTGCCTTGTGGGAAGAAGCGGTTAAAGGCCCAAAAGGTAAAAGAAGTTGGCAAGAGATAAAAGCCTCAAAATAAAACCTCGAGATGCTTCACCCAGGCATCCCCGAGAAAGCAGTAAAAAGATTCTCAAATAGAAACAAGAGGGACCCATAAAAATATTAAAACAAGTCCTAGTCATAGGATAGGGGGTCTCATCATGATCTAGCCTATTAGGACCATGGGCACCTAGTAGTATGACACTACTAGCAGCTGGTCACCATGTCAAGGTAGTGGCTCTTGGTTGCTTGGCCAAGAGAAAGGGGGTCTCATCACGGGCCAACCTTCTCATTTATGTGAAAGTTCTTATGGGTAACATTTCCACCACTGGTCACCACACCAGGGTAGCATCCCTTGATTAGCTTCTTGAAAGAAAAAGCAATAAATAAATAAGAATAAAAGGCATGAATGGGCTTGCAAACATTTGCATCTAGGACAGGTGCATCTCGCCTTCTACAAAGGCACCCATAGGTAAGCCTTGCATTCCTCTGCTATCCCTGCACCCCTTTTCAGGACATCCCTTATCCACCTCATCCATTAACATGACTTGGATTTGATCTTTTCTGGAAACATCCCATTTCCAGTGGACACTAGCCTAATAGGACGCCCTGTCACTTCCTCCAAACTTGCCTTTCATATTTGTATAATGTCTTTGAACACTTGAATGGGTAAAAGGTGTTTTATGCACATGTTTAATAAAATTGATGATTGGATGTGATTGGCATTTCTATGATCCCTGTGACTTATGAACCCATGGAGGGTGTATCTATTGATGTGCAGGATCATACCCGATGGATAGGTACACATGGGGAGATAATTAGTTCAAACCTCCATGGGGATGAAGATCCCACCAGATGGATGTTGAGACCCCAGTAGGGGGAAGAGACATGACAGAGGGGTTTGCACCGGAGAAGAGGAGGACGTTCCAGAGAGGCACCCTGACAGAGCCTCACCTAGGGGGGTTGTGCCCTCTCCACTGGAATGTTGGCCTTTGAAGGCCCATGACGTCACCCAGGATTTCCATGACTTCATCCAACATTGTGGATGTTTTGGGGAGGTATTTATGGTAGTGTGGCACATGTGGCAGCTTGGAGAGGCCCAAGGAGGGTTAGCGTTTTTCTCCAGGATTCCAATGATGCCCCAAAAAGGGATAACATCACCCTAGAAAGGGAATGAAGTCTTCATTTTGCTTGATTAGGGTTTCATTTATGACATTTAATGTAAAAACAGTATTATTTGGTATTTTGGCCTTGTCAGCCTTTTAGTGACATAAATTTTATTAAGGTCACTTGGTATTGTATAAATAGAGAGATAAAACTCTCATTTTGGATCATCATCTTTCACTCACACTTAGTGAGGTCTGAAATTTGCACCCTCCTTTAGGGTTTTGGCTGAAAATTGATGCACATTTGTTGAAGGAGGCTTTTCTTGTCTATTTTAGCATTTTCTTGGTGGAAGGTTTACAACTAGGGTTTGGCTATATGAATGCTTGGTGGATGTAAGTGAATCTATACAAACACTTCTTTATTGAATGGTTATGGTATTGTTTACTTGCATTTTGTTATATTAATTTGTTGGATTAAACCCTAGGGGAAAAGCACATGTTGGTGTCCTTGTTTCATGTCCCTACTAAGTCAATCTAATAGCCATTTTGATTTGTTGAAGTTAGATAGAGCCTTGCCATAGCAACACTCTACTTCTACTCTTCTAGCCTAGCCATTTTTAATTTGTCTTTTGAGCTAGAGAAGGAGGAAGATGCACCAAGTCCTAGGTTTACTATACCTTAGTTATTTGTCTCCCCTAGGGTTTGATTTGTTGAAGCCTTGCCTTAGCAATACTTCAACATCAAACCCTCTTGTCTCTGACCCTATTACTATCATCATGGCCCTTCAACGTTTGCAGTTATTTTGACTCCATTTTCCCTAATAACGCATCTATCTAAGACTTCTTGTGTTGAGTACCTTGATCACACACAACTTCTAAATATTCTTGATCAATCATTAACTACTTCTAAGCCTAACTTAGACTAACATTTACTAACCCGATTGCTGCCATTATCTACTTGTGTTATACTTATACCTTGGAGCATTTATTTATCATTAAAGAAATTGAGTGATTGGTTGAAGTGTTGCTTCTAATGTTGGTATTGTTACATTGATGATAAATTTCCATTGCACATTGTGAAGTTTCTTCTTTAGCATTTATTGTGAAGTGATGCATTGTAATCATTGCTAGTTTACATCATTGATTTTCTTCATCAAGATTATCTATCAATTGTTTTATATCAGAAGTCCTTGATTATATGAAGTAATAACCAGCAAGTGATCTTGCCATGTATAGTTTCCTTGTTGCTTTATCTTGGGCAGGTACACTTTTTGTTATTATTTATCTATATTGGTTGATTAGCTGGGACTTTCTGATCGGATGTGACTTGTGAGGGGGGAAATATCACTCATCCTTTTAAGCCTTTGCCTTCTCAGAACCCCAGGTCACCGGGGACATCTCCCCTAGGCCTACCACCCTAAACAGAAAGAGATATCCTATTAAGGTGACAGTGGTAGGATAGTCTCAGTTTCGTCAGTTTTCCCGTCTTCCATCCGTCCTTTACTCCAAATACAAATTGTGTGATAACAGTACCAATTTATGCAGTGAAATTGTTTCAATCCATTTCTCTTAATTCATTGAATGTAGCTTTGATCTATTAAACTTGATTGTGTCTTAGATCAATTGTCCTTCTTTTAACAAGAATTACTAAGTTTTCTTGCATTTTTAAGTCTTGTTAATTTTCATATATAATCAAAGAATTCATTCTTTCTTGTTTGATTAACATGCTTTCTAGATTTCATATGTAAAGGATACTATTATTTAACATT
>JASDQU010815762.1:48640-63226 GCA_032191745.1 Picea mariana
AAGGCACAAATCCAAGCAAAGCCAAGTGGATTGAGGTTGGAAAGGTGAGGGAACTATACCCTCATCTTCAGATAGACTGAAAATAGTCTTTTGGAGGTCCAAAATCTTTCCAATGGGGAGGTGTGATCCAGGGGATCAAATTTTTCTGAAAATTCAAAGTGCTCGGAATTGCTTCAAATAGAATGGGTGCATAGCCCTCGTCGTCATGAACCCAACACAACTCGTTTGGGTTCAAACGAATGTCAGATGAGAGAGATATCGAGTTCTGTTCAAATCGTCAAACATGAAAAACAAATGTGCTGACTGTACAGTCTGTACAGTCTGTACGAATGTTGACTTGGCAGGGCCGTATGACACGTGGCAGGGCTGAGTTGGTAGGGCCATATGACACGTGGCAAGCATTGGTTGGCAGTTGGATGAGGAATCGTTTCTTGACACGTGGCATTGGTGGCGAATGGAATGATGACACGTGGCCCAATCAATGGCTGCCACGTGTCACCTTGGATATGGTATAAAACTTATGTAGTCGGCAGGATTCGACCCCACGACCTCTGAGCAGGGGAAGAACCTTGGGAAGGGCCGCCCAACCAACATGCCACCATTTGATTGTTATTATATATACGGTAAAAAAAATATTTGAATTAATTATTGTTGTGAGTTGGGGCGCGGTTTGGGCCGGGGCTTAGCCATGACCTCTGGTCATATGTATGTGTCATGTAACCACCGGTGCACGCCCTTCGACCCATTACCATATGGTTTAAAACTTGATCCCTTTGTGTATATGCGCGCGGTCACATGGTGACCCATATGCCCACGGACATGGCGGTTAGGGGCTGGGCGCGCCCTAACTGTCCTACAGTTCACACCATTTTGTGGTTGCACCTAGTGCTGAGTTTTAACACAAATATGCACATCGGGGCTAGGTTGAGGACACAGAGGTGCATTCTGGCAATCCAGAGACAACAGGTTTGAAGGGGAACTTCCAGGAAGCCTATCTTCTTCAATTTTTGGCCAAACGAGGTGCCGAAAAAGCCTAGCTAGGGGTTTTTGGATGTTCTGAAGCCATTGGATCCATCTATTTGGAATTTTGAGCATTGAAAAGCACATATTTTAGCACTTTTAGAAAATAATACAAAAGATCCATTGGAAGCTAGACCAGGAGATGTAGCCCAAGAGAGGGGTGAACTCCTTTATCATTTGTTGTGTTATGTGTTTTTTGTTCACTATTATTTGTTGCTGTTTATATGCATCTTGAATGTGTTATTTATATAAAATTTGTGTTTGCAAAATTGATCCATTTGCATAAGAACACTTGAATTAAAACTTGCAAATATTTTGAAGAATATAAGTCTTTATCATTTTCAGATCAATTAGTGCGAGTACTGTGAATCTCTATTCTATTAGAAAAGTGGATATTGCTTGCATATTAAGTAACTAATGGTGCTGAGTGCTTTATCAAGTAGTAAAATCACAGATCTGTGTCCCAGCTAAGGTTGCAGACACCTGAGTCTTGCAACCACCCCTGCCTCTACCTCAGGTGAGACTTCATCTTCTTCGCAGGTGTTGCCGAAAGGGCCAGTAGTTAGGGATTTGTTGGTGCACTGTTGTAGCGTTGAACCCTGGGTCTGCCCCTGTCCCAAAATTTACCCTAGACATATTCAAGTGGAAAAGTATAATATCCAAGCACCCGTTAGAAACAAAAATAACTAAATGCACATATTCAAAGGTTTTGAGGATCAGAGTTGTTATCACCCCATAAATTATGGGAATCAACTGGTGACTGGAATATTATCTGTATATAGTGTTTTTGTTGACAAATGATTTTTCATTCTGCAAATAATTTGAAAAGAAAAAGAAAAGAAAAGAAAAGAGGGCATAAAATAATTGAAAAGAAAATCCCCATGCAATAATAGTAACTTGGCCATACCTTTCAAGCATGGCCAAGTTCTTTTAAATTTTAATGTTGATAGACTAGTGAATAAATCTGACCAGACTGTCTAATCCTGGTCAGATAGCCCTTAGGTTAGATTAGTGAATAAATCTGACCAGACTATCTAATCCTGGTCAGATAGCCCTTAGGTAGAGTAGTTTCTTAACCCAACAGTTTAATCTGGGTTAATTGTCCTAGGAAGATAGGTTCGCATGTAAGTTAGTTGCTTCATTTGCTTCACCACCCATGAAATCAGATTGATGAAAGTGCTACACCATGTCTCCATTGCCTAAGAATAGTTTAGATGATGTCCCCTTGGTGGTGTCTATGTGAAAAGATTGGGAAAAACCCATAAAAGGCACTTATCCTAAGTTTTCCCAACACATCATTTTTCTGCTCATGATTTATATTTCCTACACTTATTAGCGGTCCAGATCATGGCACTCAGATATACGGTGCACAGAGCATTCCGGACCCCCCCGACCGTTCTACTTTTAACCGAGGGGGGTCCGGAATCAGTAATAACATTGGCGCACATCTGGACGGCCCAGGGAAGGGCGTTTAAATCAATGGTTCACAATGGATTCCGGACCCCCCATCCGTTCTACCTTTAATGGAAGGGGGGGGTCCGGAATGAGTAATAAAGGATGCGCTAAGATCTGCGGCCAGGAAATAGGCACGTAGATCATCGGTCTACAATGGATTTCGGACCCCCCTTGATGTTCTTCTTTTAACCAAAGGGAGGGGGGGTCCAGAATGGATATTCCCTTCGGTGGGCCCCTTGTCACATGTGGCATTATCCTATTGGTCCAGAAGTCCTATCCCTGTCTGGCATCTGACAGCCCTCATCACTCATGGACGTCATCTCCCACTTGTTCCACTTTCTCCCGAAGGTGTCTCGTCACATAACTGTTGTCAGTCCCTGTTGTCAGTACCTAACCTTTTCACTCATGAACAATCCCTTTTTGTGACTTTTTACCTCCAATCACCAGCCCCCACGTCACCCATCCGTATGCTTTGGCCACTGTCACCTGCCACCTCATCCCAAGTGGCCCGTTGTCCATTTATTACAGGATAACATACCCGTTATCCTCCTGACCTGTCTCCCACGTCCAACCGACCCCACTTTTGAATAAAACTACCGTTATGCCCCTTTCTTTCGTTATACGTCCATCGTGCCAGAAAAATTACCTATTATTCCTCCATTGCTTTCCCGTCATTTTCCTCCACAGTCACTAGACCCCACTAACAGATTGTTTATTTCAGGTACTATTGCAGAGATGCGCCAAAGCCAAGACCAGCGGAAGGAGAAGAGAATCCTTTTCTTCCTCCTCCTGTCGACCTGGACAAAATCCCGTTGGTTGATAAAGATAGATTGATTGCAAATACTATTTGTGACTACGATTTTTCAGACCTCCAGTCATGGCTCTGGGAGGTGTTCTTGGACCAGAGTGATGAAATTGGACTCTGGGAGTCCAATTTGCCCCTGTACCTTTTCCCCCAGATACATCACTTCCCTGAATTCGCGTTGAAATTCCAAGCCCACTATATCCCCGAACAGAGGGCCATCGTCTCTTCATATGGAGATGTCCTCTTCTTCATCACTCCCGAAGACATTGACCAGATGATGAAAATTCCCCGTGCTGAATCTACATTCCCTTTCAATTTAGAAATCCTCACCGAGTTATATCAAAAGATGACCTTTCCCCAGAGAGCTCAATGTTTCGAGCTGTTCCTTCCCACCTCCGCTCAATTCCCTTCCACCAATCCACCTTACCCATCATCCATGTTCTCCACCAAAGGAAACCATATCATTTCTTCCCTTTGTGCCCTACTAGGTTACTATTCTGACTAATGGGTAGACGAGCCCATCCTGGGTTTTCTATCCATTTTCTCAAATGATGAAAAGCCCACAACGCAGTTCAATTACAACACCTTCTTGGCTGACAATATTCACAAACAGTTTGTGAATTTTGGCACAGAGGGCATGTTCAGATATTCTTCTATACTGGCGTACATGTTCGTGTACTTTCAAGTTGACAAATTTAGTTTCTCCATGCAGAAGATGGATGCAGATGAAAGGCCCCAGCCAATCATAGCATGGACTTCTCTTCTGAAGCATAACTCCATAGAGTATAGCTTCAAGGTTTTCATTGATCTTTTCTATCACCCGGTGGTAAGCATGCTGAGCGGCAGACTTGAGCCACGAATAAATGATGAGGTCCAGAGAATTCTACATCTCTCGGACAATGCAAAGATAGGAGACTGGTTCCTGTATCAAAACCACACTGCGATCAGAGTTTTCGGGTGCGAATTGGCACCCTACAAGATGCCAAAGTACGTTCCGATAAGAATCTTTGCATTAGAGTATATTAGACAAATTATGAATTCAGACGACATTCATTTCGTCTCATTGAAGAAAAAGAAACAGTTGCGCATCAAGGGGCAGATAGGTTCTTTTATCTGCAACAGTTGTGGTGCTGGAGAAGAAGCGGACCGGATGTTGAGAGAGATGAAGCTTTTCTTAAGTTTCCCATGGCACTATGATCCATGCAGGATCATTTCAGAAATGCGGGTGAGAAATAAGAATATCCCGTATGTGCATGAGTCTAAGCCCGAGATCAAAAAGTTTGAAAATCAGACAGTATGGGTGCCTGACACCTTGGTCGAAATGGAACAACAAATCGAATTGGAGCAGCAGGTTCTTTCGACGAGTGTGTCACCCACTACCACACCTCAGGTCCCTAAGGAAAAAAGGCCTCGAGAAAAATTGTCTCCACCTGTAACAGAGGTGTCATCAGAAGAGTTCCAGATGCACACCAAGAGGCCTAAGACAGTTTCAACGCCTGGCACGACAGTAGAACAAGAAGTCCCGCCTACCACAGTAACTACCAAAGAGATCAAGCCTGTCATTCCACCTTTTGGTTCAAGCCAACATAAGGCAATCACAATAGCAATGCCAAAGAAATCCACAGATTCTCCCCTGGATACTTAGCCAAGCAAAACTGGGCCCAAGTTGGGCATTTTCGAGAAGTATGAGTTGATCAAGAAAAAGAACCAGACTCTCACTAGCAGTACTTATGCCCAGTTTCAAAAGCAGTCATCCACCGCTCAGCGTAGGCTTCTATCGACATTTGACACATAAAAGGGTAGGATGCACATGGCCTACCTTCGAGCTCAGGTACTTGATCCCAAAGTGATATCAGACTACAAGAGGGCCACCTTTGAATTCCAGGTGAAGGACGTTCACCCAGCAGATCAGTTGGATCTGCACAAACAAACAGGGGAGATGGTTTTTCACACATTAGCACATGCTTCAGCTTCTGCAGCAAAGTTTCAGGTATCATTGAACAATGATCAGACATAACTCAAGCTGGAGAAAATATCATCTTTCGCAAAGGACAACAGAATCAAGACCTTTGAGGAGATGGCTTTAAAGATCGGTTATGATCCCTCAAATTTCAAAGCTACAGAGGAGATGATAAAGAAGAATAATGCATACGTTGCATCCTTAAGAAAATAGCTGAAGCTCCCGCCCACAGAGGACTCGCATGCGAAGGAGATAGCAGAGAAAGAAAGTGAAAAGGATGAGATTCTAAAGTTGCTCATGGAGCAGAATGCTCATCTCGAAGAAATGGAGGCTGAGATGGATAAATTATTGAAAGAGAAAGAACAGATGAAGCCAATGGAAGGCATTCCATTGAGTGCTATCCCAATTGCAGGATTGAGCACTACAACTAACAACAATTCCCTCAGCAACACCAGTGACATCACAAGAGGGAACAACTGACCTCACCAAATCCCTGGAAAAGATGAACCTAAAGGAGACTGAAATCAGCAAGCTTAAGAAAGAAGTTGAGAACCTCCAAGAGCTCAAAACCTCCTTTCAGACAAGCCTATCCAAAGAAAAGTAGGTAACTGAACAACTCAAAAAAGAGCTACAGCAGCTCCAAAAGCAAACAGTGGCTGGGAAGACTTTGGCTGAGGTCAAAGAGAATGTGTGGACAGACATCATAAAGTCCATAAATGAGATATGGCCAATGATCCAAATTATGTTTGAGCAGAATGAGTTGGTCCAGAGAAGACAACATGCCATTGAGAAGATTAGAATAGAGTTGGGAGATATGCCAACACAAGCAAATGATATCATCAGGTTCTTAAATTCTAAAACCAAAGAAGAGTTGGAAGAACTGAAGATCGAGGATAGGACAGAGACCATTCTCAAAGTAAAAAGGGTGTTAAGCAAGAGAAGTCTAATGCTATAGCTTGAGGGAAAGGTTTAGATCATGGACCAAGGAGTACAAAGGTTTTTCAGTAAGATAGAGACTCTCCAGAAGAAAGGTCTCCGTGGTCTGAAGGTTATTAATGACAAACTGATGACACTCCCAGATTACAAAAAGATACTGTCTGAAGTGTCTAAAGACAGTTCGAAGTTTGCTGGCATACAGGGGAGCATCACCGGCAAAGTATTCCTGGACACTTTGCAGCTGGACATCAGTATCCAACATGAGATTCGATACATATTCCTCACTAAGCCCACATTCGCTAAGTATACGGAGATGGATGAAGTGTATCAGAGACTGCTCAAAGTCACTGTGCCTAGTCACCTCAGATGGGAAGAACTCTGCGATCTCCTTGATTAGCAGATGATTTGTCCAGGTCCATTCACCTGTCCAGTCAGAAGAGGTTGCACAAAAACCTTGCCAACGGCCTACCCCAGAAATTCCTCATGCAGTTGTACCAATTCATCAAGCAGTTTTGATTAGTTAAATTAGTTAGACTAAAAATAGAATGAGCACATCCTGATCAGTTATGACAGGAACGTTTGTAATTTGAATTATAAATACTTCACCTTTCGAAGTATTGAGGGTTGTTGATCTTCACACCCGGACGCTATCAGACTGTAACCATTTTGAAGAAGATCTGCCATTAATAAAGAGGAAGCATTTTTACAGGATTCTTGCGTGTATTCACTGGTGATGTTTATTCTCTGAGTTGAATGTTTCTCTTGCTTTGTGATCATTTTTTTTTCTGAAACTAATCTTTAAAAGTAATACATGTTTCAGGATTTATCTTAGATACCCTGTTTCCGACTTTAAAGGTTTTAATGTTTATCTTCTGAGGTTTTCAATTAAGGAATTCTTAACTGCTTCTTAGTTGAATTATCTATCTCATCTTTTCTTCTGTCCATCATTTAAAATTATTGAAGATCCAGTGAGTATATTATCTTGCCCTGTGGAAGTATTCCTTTACGTTTATGGTTTGTATCTCATATTGATTATATTACAGACCCCATAGCCCAATGGAGGTGTAGACTGTCTCAACCAATTCAAAAACACTTTTACAACAAAACCTATCTGTTCCTTTACCTAGCCTAACATCTTAATTAAAAACATAGCTAAATCATATAGAGAGATACCTCTCTGAAGCTGGAAGGGCTAGATCCCAGCTTTAAAAGCGGTTGGATAAAGTTACCTTTGTGGATTCCTTCTTTTTCAACCTCTAGGAAATTTACAGAGTGCTAACAAGAGTGACACATGCCATGATACCCAGACTCATTACCTCATGGAGCAAGATCCATCTTTGCTATAGGACCAAGCCAAGGTGATGGATGTTGCTGCTGATGACAAAGTGGAGGCACTAAAAGGAAGAAAATAAGGGCCCTCTAGGGCCATGCTCAAGCCGATTTGGCTCTCGGTACTCCATGTCTAGGGCCCGTGGGTCTCGAGACATAATCTCCTTAGTTATCCCTAAAGTGGGGGATAACATCTGGCTCCAAATTAGGGACATGTGCTCACTGTAGAGCGCATGAGAACCTCAACATATCTGGCATAACCTATAACCTACTCGATCTCAATAGAAACTATCAGTAATCATTTGGGGTGGTGATATCACCCCCAACTCATATATATAAAACCGAAAGCAAACATATGTACAAATGTGAAAGCAAACTAGTCTAGCATGCAATGAAAATGGTATATACAATGAATGTAAATGCCTACCTACTTACCTACACTTACCTATGAAGTTAGGTCCCCCCACCTTGATGGGGTTTGAGGAGGTGCCCGTTTGCTGGTAATGGGTGCCTTCTTCCTTCCAAAGTGGACAAGTAGTAAGATTCGTCAATTGATTTTCTTCCAACTTTGAAAGGTCCAAGCCAAACATGAGTACTTCCTTTGACATTAGTAGGCTTCCCTTTGTTGGTATCCCACATCCATACTACATCCCCCTCCATGTACTCTCTGATCTTGAATTTGGTTATTCCATGAACAACCCTGGTGTATTGTGCAGAGGGATGAGGGTGGGATTCTACTGTAAAGACTTCCTATTGGGAAGGCCAAATCAGTATATCACATTCCCCCTTCATTAGTAATTTTACAACCTTAAATTATTTGTTTTCATACTGGTCTAGGATTTGCTGGTATTCTCCTCTTGTGGGCGATTGTATCTGATCAAGGGCTTCCTCTTTTGCAAAGGGAATATCTTGGGGAGAAAATTTAGGAAGACTTTCCACGATTTTCTCATGTGCTTTGTCTTATTTGATGGGATTACGAGTTTCTTGCACATGGGTTTTGGTCATTGGTACATTTGGAAGACAACCTATTTTTCCATTTTTCAAAGGTATATTCACATAAGTGAGGTCCATCTCAAGGGTACCACCCAACATTGAGAAAATTTTTCTAGACAACAACATCCCCCACACATCTGGGACGTCTACTACCACTATGTCAATGTGGATTATTCTCTCAGGGTATTCTTTAGGGAAAACTTCCACATTTTCAATTACCCCATGTGTGGGTATGGCTCTAAACTAAAAACCACACACGTTTCTATAAGATCATATGAATTTTACGCCCAATTGTTGCATGAACTTGAGAGACATCATGCTAGCACCGACCCCTGAATCCAACATGCACTCAGGTTGGTGCTATCATTCCCAGGTTTTGGGAAACATTTGGTCTGATTTCTAGTATACACCTGGGGCTCTTTAGACTTCATCCTTGAGTCCTCATTTGTTTGGCCAAAGTATTCAAACCCAGTCTGACTCCTGTCTTGATTTTCTTGGGTTTGACTTGGCATGATCAAGGTAAAAATGGAATCTACAAAATTAGGTTTCTCATGAGTAGCCATAATTATACCCTCAGATGGTTCATGTTGTCTTGAAAAATTTAAGGCATCTTTTATGTTTGAGAAACCTATTCTCCATTTCCTATGGAAATCATTTTTTTCTAACTTTAGAGTCTCTAAAAGGTCATGCTCTGTTCCTCCCATTCTTTCCTTATTTATTTCCCAGATGTTATCCATGTTCAAAAGGTTGACCTGATGGGTGAGGCTGCTAAAATTAATATTTTCTTCAATTTGACAGGCAACATCTTGAGCTTCTTCTAGGTTTTGCAGGAAATATACTCTTGAGGGTGAGTTGTAAAGTTCCTTCAAGAGAGTTAAGGTAACGTTGGAGAATAATTCTCTTGGGGAGGAAATTGGGCTCAAGTTTGTTAATGAGAGTACTGAACCTATCATTAAATTCTCTAACGCCTTCATCTGTTTGTTTGCAAGCTTTGATGAATTGAAACTAAAGGGAATCCATGATTTCCTTTTCACACGAACTGTTCTTAAAATCCCTTTCAAGATCTTCAGAGGTTTTAATGCTTCCACTCGGGAGACTATTAATCCAGCCTCTGGCACTCCCAGTGAGTGAGCTTGCAAAGAGCCTCATAAATACATTAGGGTGTTCCTGTCGGGATTGGTTAAAATGAAACCCTTCATAGAATTTGGTCCAATGGGAGTTACCACATGATCCATTTTCTCCTGAAAACCTAGGTATCCAGAAGTCAACCTTATTTGGTAGGTCATGCAACCCCCCTTGGGTGTTATCTAAGTCTAAAGAGCCAAAGAGTTCTTTGTGATACCATTTGGGAGAACTGACGAAGGTAACATTATTTATAGAGGTAGTAGAGACCATAGTAGTAGAAGGAGGTATGTATTGACGCCCACTATGGGTCATCATTTGTGGAGTCGCCGTACAATTTTCTTGAAATTATCAAAAGAAATAAGGGAATCACCCTTAGTGGAGTCACCAGGTAAGCTTGTAAGATAAAGGATCTTAAGGAGAGGCTTACATAAAAGTGTCATATTGAGGATAATTGACTCTGTGTTCCCCAACAACGGCGCCAAAATGTTATCGCACAGTTTGTAGTTGGATTAAAGGATGGATGGAAGACGAGCAAACTGGTGAAACTGAGACTATCCTACCAATGTCCCCTCAATAGGATAACTCTTTATGTTTAGGGTGGTAGGCCCAGGGCAGACATCCCCGGTGACCTGGGTTCTGAGAAGGAAAAGGCTTAAAAGGATAAGTGATATTTCCCCCCTCACAAGTCACCACCTATTAGAAAGTCCTGGCTAATCAACCAATAAAGATAAATAATAACCAAAAAGTGTACCTGACCGAGACAAAGCAACAAGGAAAGTATACATGCACAATATCACTTGCTGGTTAGTACTTCATATAATCAATTACTTATGATATAAAACAATTGATAGATAATCTTGATGAAGAAAATCAATGATGTAAACTAGTAATGATTATAATGCATCACTTCACAATAAATGCTAAAGAAAAAAATTCACAATGTGTAATGACAATTTATCATCAATGTAACAATACCAACATTAGAAGCAATGGTTCAACCAATCACTCAATTGCTTTAAAGATAAATAAATGCTACAAGGTATAAGTATAACACAAGTAGATAATGGCAACAATAGGGTTAGTAAATGTTAGTCTAATCTAGGATTAAAAGTAGTCAATGATTGTTCAAGAATATTTAGAAGTTGTGTGTGATCAAGGTACTCAACAAAAGAAGTCTTAGATCAATGCGTTATTAGGGAAAATAGAGTCAAAATCACTGCAAAAGTTGACGGGACGTGATGATAGTGATAGGGCCAGAGACAAGAGGGTTTGATGTTGAAGTGTTGCTAAGGCAAGGCTTCAAAAAATCAAACCCTAGGGGACATGGCTCACTAAGGTGTAGTAAACCTAGTCCTTTGTGCATCTTCCTCCTTCTCTAGCTCAAAAGACAAATTAAAAATGGCTAGGCTAGAAGAGTAGAAGTAGAGTGTTGCTATGGAAAGGCTCTATCTAACTTCAACAAATCAAAATGGCTATTATCTTGACTTAGTAGGGACATGAAACAAGGAAACCAACATGTGCTTGTCCCCTAGGGTTTAATCCAACAAATTAATATAAAAAAGTGCAAGTAAACAATACCATAACCATTCAATAAGGAAGTGTTTGCAGAAATTCACTTACATCCAACAAGCATTCATATAGCCAAACCCTAGTTGTAAACCTTCCACCAAGAAAATGCCAAAATAGCCAAGAAAATCCTCCTTCAACAAGTGTGCATTAATTTTCAGCCAAAAACCCTAAAGAAGGGTGACAATTTCAGACCTCACTAAGTGTGAGTGAAAGATGATGATCCAAAATGAGAGTTTTAGCTCTCTACTTATACAATACCAAGTGACGTTAATAAATTTTAGGTCACCAAAAGGCCGACAAGGCCAAAATACCAAATAATATAGTTTTTACATTAAATGTCATAAATAAAACCCTAATCAAGAAAAAGTAAGACGTCATGCCCTTTCTAGGGTGACGTTAGCCCTTTTTAGGGAAACATTGGGCTCCTAGAGAAAAACGTCACCCCTCCTTGGGCCTCTCCAAGTTTCCACACATGCCACACTACCATAACTGCCTCCCCAAAATGTCCACAATGATGGATGATGTCATGGGCATCCTGTGTGATGTCATGGTCCTTCCAAGGACAACGTTCTAGTGGAGAGGGAAAAACCACCCTAGATGAGGCTCTACCAGGGTGCCTCTATGGAACGCCCTCCTCTTCTATGGTGCAAACCCCTCTGTCTTGTCTTTTCTCTTGCTGGGGTCTCAACATCCATCTGGTGGAATATTTATCCCCATGGAGGTCCGAACTAATCATCTCCCCATGTGTACCTATCCAATATGGTACCTGTCCATCAGGTATGATCCTGCACATCAACATATACACCCTCCATGGGCTCATGAGTCACAGGGATCATAGCAATTTCAATCACATCCAATCATCAATTTTATTAAACATGTGTATAAAACCCCTTTTACCCAGTCAAGTGCTCAAATACATTATACAAATCTACAAGGCAATTTTGGAGGAAGTGACAGGGCATCCTATTGGGCTAGTGTCCACTGGAAATGGGATGTTTCCAGAAAAGATCAAATCCAAGTCATGTTAATGGATGAGGTGGATAAGGGATGTCCTAACCAGGGGTGCAGTGATAGCAGGGGAATGCAAGGCTTACCTGTGGGTGCCTTTGTAGAAGGTGAGTTACACCTATCCTAGATGCAAATGTTTCCAAGCCCATTCATGCCTTTTATTCTTATTTCTTTATTGATTTTTCTTTCAAGAAGCTAATCAAGGGACACTGCTATGGTGTGGTGACCAGTGGTGGCAATGTTACCCACAAACACTTTCATGGAAATGAGAAGTTTGTCTCATGATGAGACCCCCCTTTTCTTGGCCAAGAAACCAAGAGCCACTACCCTAGCATGGTGACCAACTGCTAGTAGTGTCATACTACTAGCTGCCCATGGTCCTAATAGGCTAGCTCATGATGAGACCCCCTATCCTATGACTATGTATTTTTTTATTCTTTTTATGGGTCCCTCTTGTTTCTTGCTGAGAATATTTTTGTTGATTTCTCAGGGATCCCTGGGTGAAGCATATCGAGGTTTTATTTTGAGGCTTTTATCTCTTGCCAACTGATTTTACCTTTTAGGCCTTTAGCCCCTTCTTCCCACAAGGCAAGGTGAAACCCTTAGATGATTGGCCAACCCAATTCCCAAACCAATGTAAATGGGATGGATGAGTGGGAAGTAATATCGAAAGTGGTATGTGTGATGGGATCAGATGATGAATCTTCAGAAATATCCCTAGTGGAAACTCAAAACCTATGGGCACAAGCTTACTAAGGCATCCTGTCATTCCCCCCAGACATGGTTAAGTGGAAAAGTATAAGATATAATCACCCGTTAGAAACAAAAAGAACTAAATGCACATATTCAAAGGTTTTTAGGATCAAAGTGACACATACCATGATACTCGAAATCATTACCTCATGGAGCAAGATCCATCTTTGTTACAGGACCAAGCTGAGGTGATGGCTGATGCTACTGCTAAAAAATTGGAGGCACTGAAAGGAAGAAAAGAAGGGCCCTCCAGGGCCATGCTCAAGCTGATATGGCTCTCGGTACCCCATGTCTATGACTTGTGGGCCTCGAGACATAATCTCCTTAGTTATCCCTAAAGGTGGGGATAACACCTGGATCCATCTCAGGGAAATGTGCTCACCGTAGAGTGCATGAGAACATCAACATCTCTGGAATAAGCATTAACCTGATCGATCTCAATAGAAGCTATCAACAATAATTTGGGGTGGTGATGTCACCCCCAACTCATATATATAAAACCAAAAGAAAACATATGTACAAATGTGAAAGAAAACTACTCTAGCATGCAATGAAAATAGTATATACAATGAATGGAAATGCCTACTTACTTACCTGCACTTACCTATGAATTCAAGTCCCCCCAACTTGATGGGGTTTGAGGAGGTGCCGCTAATTGGTAATGGGTGCCTTCTTCCTTACAAAGTGGACAAGTAGTAAGAGTCGTTAATTGATTTTCTTCCAACTTTGAAAGGTCCAAGCCAAAACTGAGTAATTCCTTTGAAATTAGTAGGCTTCCCTTTGTTGGTATCCCACATACATACTACATCCCCTTCCATGTACTCTCTGATATTGAATTTGGTTATTCCCTGTAAAAACCTAGTGTATTGTGTAGAGGGAGGAGGGTAGGATTCTGCTGTAAAGACTTCCTACTGGGAAGGCCGAATCAGTATATCACTTTCCCCCTTCTTTAGTAATTTTATAGCCCCAACTTCTTTGTTTTCATACTTGTCTAGGATTTACTGGTATTATCCTCTTGTGGGCCATTATATCTGATCAAGGGATTCCTCTTTTTCAAAGGGCATATCCCAGGGAGAAAATTTAGGAAGACTTTCCATAATTTTCTCATGTGCTTTGTCTTCTTTGATGGGATTACAAGTTTCTTGCACATGGGTTTTGGTCATTGGCACATGGGAGATGACCTATTGTTCCATTTTTCAAAGGTATATTCACATAAGTGAGGTCCATCTCAAGGATACCACCCAACATTGAGGCAAATTTCCTAGAAAACAACATCCCCCACATATCTTAGGACGTATACTACCACTATGTCAATGTGGATTATTCTCTCAAGGTATTCTTTATGGAAAAATTCCACATTTTCAATTACCTCATGTGTAGGTGTGGATCTAGACTCAAAACCACACATGTTTCTGTAAGGTCGTGTGACTTTTAGGCCCAATTGTTGCATTAACTTGAGAGACATCATGTTAGCATCGACCCCTGAATCCAGCATGCAATTGTTAAGGCTCTTATTATTTATCAGCAAGGTCATGAAAAAGAAAGTGTTCATCATACTGGAACTTAAAGTGATCAACTTGTAACATAATAGGGGGGTCCATAGGTCCATCTGATCCTTTGAAGAAATTATCAA